>JAXIVD010000234.1:189395-199395 GCA_036785275.1 Cancer borealis | reverse complement strand
GGAGGAGGAGGAGGGACGACCCAGAGAAGAAAGAGGGCACGTTAGACAAAAGACGAGAAGAGAGAGAGAGAGAGAGAGAGAGAGAGAGAGAGAGAGAGAGAGAGAGAGAGAGAGAGAAGAGAGAGAGAGAGAGAGAGAGAGAAAGATGGAAGGAGGGTGATTACACAAGGGAGAGACAAGGGAGGGCGAACGAACGAATGAAGGAAGAAACGAGAAACGAAGAAGAGGAGACGGTAAAGAATGGCAAAGACTTGATTACTGAGAGAGAGAGAGAGAGAGAGAGAGAGAGAGAGAGAGAGAGAGAGAGAGAGAGAGAGAGAGAGAGAGAGAGACCACAAATATAACTAACAACACGAAATATTGTATTGTACTGTAAATGACAAAAAAAAGAAGCATATACAAAAAGTTTGATTCGAATTCCCTAGATCCAAACACAACGATGCATCTCCCCTTTAAAACACCTGTCATACCACCTACAGTAAAGGAGGGGAAGGGGGGAGGGGGGAGGGGAGAGGGAGAGGAGGAAGGAGGAAGGAAGGGAAGGGAAGGAGAGAAGCAGGAAAAGACAGTGTGAGGGAAGCAGAAAAGGAGGATGAGGGAAGGTACAGTACGTGTGTGTGTGTGTGTGTGTGTGTGTGTGTGTGTGTGTGTGTGTGTGTGTGTGTGTGTGTGTGTGTGTGTGTGTGTGTGTGTGTGTAAATAGTATCATTAGCTAATATGAGTTTATTAAAGGTATTCTTTATTAACTTAATTCCTATTTATTCCTATTCCAATTTCTTCAATAATTCTTCTAATACTGTCTTGAACAATTAGGAGAAATAATGTCACCTTTATCTGACTCCTTATTTTACTATTATATTTTTCGCTTTATTTCATGTAACTTTATAACGGTATTGCTTTCTTTATAGATATCTTTTAATACCTTATATATTTCCTCTATTTCCTGTCTCCTGAGTGTAACTGTTCTCAATCTACATTCAGTATAGTTGGTATATATTTTTTGTTTTTCTCATACGCAATGTTTTTCTATTGGAGTCAAACTTATTCCAATTAGGTAAAAAGCTTTCGTCACATCCACCTACAGTTTGCGTTACAACAGTTAATTTATGTTGATACCAATGTTCAACCAGTACTCATGTTTTATTCATTCTACGTAGAGCATTTTCATTTCATTTGACTCTGAACAAAAACTTAATTTGTGTCACTACTAAGTTTTTTTTCTTCTTCACTTCATTCTTTCCTTTGCCAAAATACAACCATCTATAAATATTTCAAAATTCATCAAGTGCAAAATCAGGGAGTGTCGTTGTATTCTTTTTATTGTCATTTCTTCCTGCTGTTTTACTACATCCAGGACGGACTGTGACAGTTTCCAGACCACTTTTCCGCCCGTCAAACCTCTGTCCCTGATGCACCGTCTGCTTGTTCTCCTCATCAAATAATCATAAATTCCCTTCTGCTTTCCATCTTTTTCGTCCTCCGGCTTAGAGTAAACATATGAAATTACATCAAAATTCACTATTCCCTTAATATTCACGTAATTCAAAGGAGTACATTAATTTGACTCAGAAGAAATAGTAAAGTTTTTTTTCTTCTATATTAAGATACATTTTACTTCCTCAGCAATTGGTAGTAACTGCATTAAGCTAAAACGTAACACTACTACATTCCTATCTATTTATACCTGAACCTTTCTCTCTTTATGACAATGTGAAGTTAATTCCTCGTTTCCCCCAATGGAATACTGAGTCCTAACAATGATTTATTTCTCTTTCGTAATATGCACTACGTTAAGCTACTTACTGTATGTACTGTACTTTACTTTACCTGTATGTACTTTACCGCCAATTACCTAAGAACATTTCACTGTTTACTCATCATAACTTGTTCTCTCCCCTAGTGTGTGTGTTTGTGTGTGTGTGTGTGTGTAAATATAAATAGAATATGAAAATATATAGATAATAATAATAATAATAATAATAATAATAATAATAATAACAACAATAATAACAACAATAATAGCTAATGAGAACAAAACAATATGAAAAAGTATAAAATAAAATAAAATAAAAACATAGCTATAAACATATCAACATTAACTGGACAACACTTCGAAATTAATGTCCTTCACAACGCCAACTAGCAAGTCAGTCAATCAACCTATAAACCAGTCAGTCAATCAGTCAGTCAGTCTCCAAAACCCACGAGTCTCCGCTGCCACAACAGAGGTGAAGTGCGTCCCGGCTGACCTTGCCCGGGGCTACACACACCTCACCTCACCTCACCTCACCCACACTCCTACAAAATGGTGCCTCAGGATGCATCTATCACCACACCACACCACACCAACCTAACATTCAACCACACCCATACCAACCTAACTTAAAAAAACAACCTATCTACACCCATACCACATACCCATACCCATATACCCATGTAGATAGCCACACCTATAGTACAAAGACCTAGCCACACCCACTACCATCTAGCCACACCCACAACCACTCCCTAGCCACACCCCCAAGACCGTAAGTACAGTGAAAAACACGATCAATGTACATACGCTAAATTTACGACCTTACAGACGCAGGATAATCACGTAACACCAACAGCAGCAGCAGCAGCAGGACAAGGGTGACAACTAGCGGAGTTTTGGCATACTATTTTCAAGGCGCAGTTATAGAGGAAGAAAAACAAAGTGTGGCTGCCTAGTTTAAAGAAAGTTAAGACGATGGTGAGTGTGCTGTTGCTGCTGCTGTTGTTGTTGTTGTTGTTGTTGTTGTTGTTGTTGTTGTTGTTGTTGTTGTTGTTGTTGGTGGTGGTGGTGGTGGTGGTAGTGTTCCTAATATTCCGTAATTGTTATGGTGTAAATAATTTGGATTCGTAGTTGTATTATTATTATTGTTATTATTATTATTATTATTATTATTATTATTAATAGTAGTAGTAGTAGTAGTAGTAGTAGTAGTAGTAGTAGTAGTAGTAGTAGTAGTAGTAGTAATCAATAATAGTTGTAGTAGCGATGATGATGATAAAACTTATAACAACGATAATAATAATAATGAAAATAAAAACAATAATAATAAAGTAGAAGAAATAATAATAAATAAATACACATTATTATCAACAATAACTCATTTTCTTTATACCTTCGCCTGCTTGCCAGTCCTTTGTGTAGCAAGCAAACACACACACACACACACACACACACATACACACAGACACACACACACACACACACACACACACACACACACACACACACACACAGAAGGGCAGGATTGCTGGCCTTTTGTTACAGCCTGGTTAGAACGTCATTACTCCTCGGTTCGCATCCCGCACCTCTAAGTGAACAGAGTCTATAGTGTGAAAGGAAATATTGTCTCTTAGGTTAGGTTAGCTTAAGTTAGGATCACTCAGTTTAGAAGCAAGAGTGATAACCAGTTCACTATTACACTATACTAATAACGACAGCAACAACAATAATAACAATAATAATAATATTACTATTATTTTCTTTATCATCAACATTATCAATATTTTTATTATTATTTTTATCCGCATTATTATTATTTATATTATTATTATTATTATTATTATTATAATCAACCTTATTATTTTATTGTCAGCGTCAAGTTTTCTCTTTGATAATTATTTATTAGCATACGTACATATGCAAACGGCAATTTTTCAGATTTTTTTTATAAAGAGACTTAATTTCTGATACTTTTAAATATTCTAAGAGAACAGAGTAAGTGAATGTTTCGTTATAATCAGAGTGTAACCAAGGACGAGTGTTAACTACTCAATGGACTGTGTGTCTTAACGACGGGAACGGAACTATACTGGAAAACAAACACACATACACACACATATATAAATATATAAATAAATATATATATATATATATATATATATATATATATATATATATATATATATATATATATGTATGTATATATATATATATATATATATATATATATATATATATATATATATATATATATATATATATATATATATATATATAAGAACATCCATAAGGGTTTGTATGATTTATTTTTATTGCACATTTGCATATATTTGTAAACGAATATCATTAATTGATATCGGTATTATTATTATTATTATTATTATTATTATTATTATTATCATTACCTCTCATACTATTATTATCTCTCTCTCTCTCTCTCTCTCTCTCTCTCTCTCTCTCTCTCTCTCTCTCTCTCTCTCTCTCTCTCTCTCTCTCTCTCTCTCTCTGTGTGTGTGTGTCCCATGATAAAATGCATATCATTAGTCATTCTGAATATCAAAATACAAAAATTAAATAAATATTACAGTAGGTATCCGTGACACTGCAGTCCATGAATCCTAAACAGTAGTGTACATTTGCAAATTATTTCATAATTATGACAATAAAAATACTAATTCATTATTAACTTTTGACCAATATGTAAAAACCCAAGCCGCTAAAAGTCTTAAATGACTCCTAATATTTAATGGCAGCAGGTATTTTAAACCCACATTACGCACTGAATACATTTATTGCAGGACGTGATTTTAAAACAATTATTTTCTACGCTTACACACAGTAGAGAAACAAATAAAAAATAAATAAAATAGGGATAAATAAAACAGACACAGAAAAACCAAATAAATTATAAAAACAAAGAAACAGCTATAATAAAGAAATTTACAAAGACAACTACATGCAGCAGAGAAAATACATAAAAAATAAAAATAAAAACAAAAAGGGGTAGGTAACACAGACGCACAGACAAACCAAATCAATGATAGAAACAAAGAAACAGTTTGCGGGAGAAATAATATAGACAAATTTACAAAGACACTTTTCTACCCTATCTTCAACCTTTCCTTTCCTTCCCGTTCCAGCGAGAGCCACGACACAACACACTGACTGACCCTCACCGTTCCAGCCTGACCTAAATTTCTCTTCCCGGCATTAATTTAAAACTACAGGATTTTGTCATTAAAAGTAATTAGCATAAAAGGTTCGCTAGATGATTAAGCAATTAAGAATAGAACTCAGTGACTGGTTTGGTTCGAGGGCAAGTATAGTGTATATATAGTGTATAGTGTATAGTGGTGTGGTGCTAGGTGTGTGTCCGCTACTGTTTACTGTATACACAATGGACATTTTAGTTTGGTTTGTATGATTTTGTCGTTGGATTCAGTGACAATAATAGCAGAGAATATTCTGACCTATAATGAGTCCTTACCGAGAAGCAATATGTATGTTAGTAAGTTAGTACTGAGGATTCTGAGAAAATAAAAGCTTGCGGAGTTTATGTTTATTTGAGTAAACGAAGTAACGACTCAAGTAAGTAAACAGAATAACCAACTGAAATATTATCGCTGACACGTATTTTTTTCATTTATTTCTTCAAACAATGATTAATTAAAAGGATTCATCCATAACCAAAGTGATTTATCATTTCATTATTTTTTGTTATATTTCAGCGGATCGATACCATTTCATTCCTATAACAATTAGAGAAAGAAAGAAAATATATACTGGAATTACGAACCAAAAATGTGTTCTTTATACTGAAGACGTAACACTACACTAACGTAACATATATATAATACTACAATACTGACGTAACAGATGCAATACAACACTTCTGCAAACAGCTTATTCAAATCTGGTCTGCAATACACTATTCAATTCAAACCACTTGACACTCGTTAGGTTTCCTGTTGGACACCTCGTTGAAACTATGGAATAGTGTGTGGTTTCTCTATCTCTATCTCTCTCTCTCTCTCTCTCTCTCTCTCTCTCTCTCTCTCTCTCTCTCTCTCTCTCTCTCTCTCTCTCTCTCTCTCTCCTGACTTTCCCTTTCCTCCTCCTCCCTTCCCTTCCCTCCCACAAGCCACCACAGACTAACACTCCCATGGTCAGCTATGCAAATGCTCCCTCAACACCCACCAACCCAAAGATTATCGCTCTCCTCTATGACCTTCCTCCCTCCTTCGCCGCCTCTTCTCTTCTCTTCCCTTCCTTCCTTCACTCACTCACTCCTCCAGAGACCAGTGACCCTTTTCTCAGTCTTCTTCTTCCATCCACACTCTCCTCCTTCCTCTTCCTCCACACTTTCGTTTCTCTCTTTCTCTCTCGTCCCTCCCACGAGTAAGACATACATGTACTCTAGTTTTCCTCTTGGCCTTTCCTCCTCCTCCTCCTCCTCCTATGTTATCCTACCTCTACTAACACCCAACAGCCACTACTCCTTACTCCTTCCCACCCAAGAGACTGCCCCCCCCCCATAAGCTCCTACTCCACCACGCCTCCATCAAGCTCGCGCCTGCCGCCCACTACCCCCATTCTCCTGCCGCCCACTGGCCCCCCTCCCGCCGCCCCCGACAGTTGCCTCATCAAAGGCCGCCACTCGGGGGGTCCTGAGACAAAGGGCACCAGTCTCTAGTGTCTGGCTGCCCCCCCCCCCCCTTTCTTCTCTTCTTCCTTTACTTACTACTTCTTCTTTCTTCTTCTTCTTCTCCTCCTCCTCCTCCTCCTCCTCCTCTTCCCACTCGTCAGACGTGGCCTCTGAGATCGCTCTTAAGTCTCCCTCAAGAGCATCTCCCTCCCCCCCCCCCCACGCCACACCAGGAGAAAGCACCCGTAGGCCTACCTGTGTTCCAAAGTGCAGCTCACCAACAAACACACACACACACACACACACACACACACACACACACACACACACACACACACACACACACGTACCTGGAAATAGAAAAAAATAAAAGTTAATACACTCTGCACAAGGAAATAAAAACAAATAAATACATATAATAATAAAGAAAAAAAACAACAACACGAGACTGAAGTGCAAATTATGGATATATTAATGAATGATATTATTAAATTAAGAATATATGAAACACCATACACACACACACACACACACACACACACACACACACACACACACACACACACACACACTGTTACAAGGTATTAATTCATTAAATACAACCGCTGTGCCTCATACATACATACATACATACATACATACATACATACATACATACAATAATAGAATGATGTATGACTTAAGAGAATTTAAAAAAAAAAAACGAAAAAAAGTCAGCAAGGTGGTCGGCCATGACTCAGCAGCAAGGGGGGATGGGGGGGGCGGACAGCGGGCGTGTGTCTACTGCATTCACCTGGTTGGGAAGGTGAGATAGGGCGGTGGGTGGGATGGGCGTGGGCGGGTGGATGGGCGTAGAGGGACAGGAGGGGGGGGGGAGTAGGAAGACCCTTGCAACCACTACACAGTTTTATTTTTCTCTTCTTCAGGTCGAGGTATGTAAGTCTTTTCTGTTAGGCTACATCTGTTTTCTTTTTTTCTTCAGTTTGGTGCAGTTACAGAATGGTTAAATTTGCTTGGTGCGTGTGAATCAATATTTGACTACAATGTGTGTGTGTGTGTGTGTGTGTGTGTGTGTGTGTGTGTGTGTGTGTGTGTGTGTGTGTGTGTGTGTGTGTGTGTGTGTGCGTGTGTGTCTGGATCGCCGGTGTGCTAAGATTTAATCTACGTACAGCAGGACACATGAGACACACACACACACACACACACACACACACACACACACACACACACACACACACACACACACACACACACACACACACACAAGCTCTTCCCAAACTCCCCCAAACATTGATGGACAGAATTATATATATATATATATATTTTTTTTTTATAAGACCAACTTCACTTTCATGGTTTTATTGAACGAAGTGAAAAGTGAATAGTGAAAATATTAAGTAATTACATACACACTAGTTACTCGACATGTACTTAAAAATAATGAGGCACGCGATGGGATAACTTTTTCTGTATTTTATTTTGTGTTATGAAACGTGTGTACTTTATCTTGATGTCAGCCTTGTACACCGTCAGTCCGTCAGTAAGTCAGTAAGTCAGTCAATCAGTAAGTCAGTTATAAGAACCAGCTAGATACTTATTTACCATTTCATCGTGTTAAGTAAGTCATCAATATTTACTTAACAATAATGATGTTGACTGTTTCCTCTTCTGAAGGCAAATCAAGTGTAGTGAATAAATATAAATGTATAATATCACAATGGTTTCAATGCACAAATACTTATTCTTCGTATTTTCCAATGTCGTCTAAATCAGTTTATTATGGTTTCCCGTCGTTTACTTTATATATTATCATCTTCCTCCTTTCCTTCTTCCTTCTTTCAAAACTACAGTTATTCCTCCTCCTCCTCCTCCTCCTGCTCTGTCACTACTTAGAGGAGACTGATATATAAAAAAGGCTGCAACTCTACCTAACTGACCTTAACCTTAACCTAACCGAGCCTAACTTAACCTTAACTTAACCTTAACTTAACCTAACCTAACCTAACCTAACCCAACCCAACCCAACCCAACCCAACCCAACCCAACCCAACCCAACCCAACCCAACCCAACCTAACCTAACCTAACCTTAACCTAACCTAGCCTAACTTAACCTAACCTAACCTAACCCAACCTAACCTAACCTAACCCAACCTTACCTTACCTAATCAAACCTTTTATTTATACAAGTGTGATGAAAGACGAACACAAAAAGCTGTCCACTTCCAACTGTTCCATCCACTTGCTCAACGAAACACACACACACACACACACACACACACACACACACACACACACACACACACACACACACACACACATTGATCCTCCAACCACTTAAAAGTACAGAAAATGCAACTTATCATCATGGTGGGTAAAAAAAAAAAAAAATAGAACAAAATAAAATAAAATAATATAAAAAAAAGATGCAAGAAAAAGTGGTTTCATAAATATTCACCTAACTTTTTTCTGCTCTTTACTTTTTTTTATACTCAAAGCCCACAGTAAATTCAGTGCATTTTGGGAGGTACACATTTTGGTCTCTACCCCCCTTCTCCTCCTCTTCCCTCCTCCTCCTCCTCCTCCTCCTCCTCCTTTCACGCCATTCGTTCCAGGAAAGAAACCATGACATTGATGGTGAAGATGGTGATGGTGGTGGTAGTGGTGATGGTGGTTGAGGTTGTCTTGCCTTGCCTTGCCTTGCCTTGCCTAGCCTTCCATCCTCCACCCTTCCCTTCCTCTCTCCTCCCCGCCCTTACTTCCCCTTCCTGCTCCGCCCCTTCGTCCCTCCCCTTTATCCCCACCTCGTTAAGCTCCTCCCCTCCCCCATAACACGCCGTCCAGCCCCTCCCCATCCTACATAGTTCTTTTATACACAGTTATCCAGCCCTCAATCAGACCCGCCCCGCCCAACTTCCCTCTCCGCGTAGCCACACCCACGCACAGCTACTCTGAAAGAACCTCTCACTCAGGGGATGAAAGGCGACTCCCAAAGCGATGTAGAATTGGTCTGTAGTGTGTTTATGTAGGTGTGCCAATTCACTACAGTGTATAAAGATTGCATGCAGGCACCTCAGACGTACGTGTGTATGTGTGTGTGTACAATTATCAACAGGGGGACAAATTAAATAAATGGAATAATTATATATAGTCACGTTGTCCCTCCTCCCTTTTAAAATAAATAAATAATAAATAAATGGAAATGTATATATACTTGATTTCCTTTTCTCAGTACATTCGCTATCTAGAAATAGTTATATTCGTGTTCACTTGTAAAAAAAAAAATACAACTATTGTATAATATAATTTCCTTTACGTTTGAAAGAGGGAAGGGAAGGGAAGGGAAGGGAAGGGAAGGAAGAAAAAAATACAAATGAATAAAACAAAAAATTGTCAATAAAATCTATACATCAAAGAAGGAAGGAAGGGAAGAAAAAATATAAATACAAAAAAAAAAAAAAAAAAAAAAGATAATATAAATAAAAACTTTACTGTAACATATTGCTCATGTTCTTTGTATGTATGTATAAATATATGTATGTATGTATGTATATATGTATGTATGTATGTATGTATGTATAGCTGAATAAGATGCAGTAGA
>JAXIVD010000234.1:179395-184395 GCA_036785275.1 Cancer borealis | reverse complement strand
ACATTCATTTCACTTAACTCCTTCACTCCCTCCTTCACTCCCTCCTTCACTCCTTCCTTCACTCCTTCACTCCCTCCCTCCTTCACTCCCTCAATGTTACGTTACCTCGCTTAACTATTAATTCAATGCACTTGCTTTCAGTTTCATTCAGTGTTTCTTCCTGAAATACTGGTTTAGTTTATATTGTGTCCGCTGATAATAATAATAATAATAATAATAATAATAATAATAATAATAATAATGATGCAATATCGAATCCAATTACATAGATGATTTACAGTACATATAGTTTTCTCACAACAAACAATGGACTGTCTGTCTGAATTGTAGTAAATTTATAATAGAAAAAAACACAGAAGCAAGTAATCGTTATAAATAAAATATAAAAAAACGATGATAACCATGGTGTATTTTTTTTTTTTGTGAAGTGTCAAAGATAAAATTTCAAGACGGCAATTATTATTATTAATCATGACGCACCAAGAATGACATATGCAATCATAAAATAAATTGAACACTATACCGTATGTTTATCTAGGTTCATTTGTACGCTATCATGTCACCTATACTTACTTGTCATATTTCCTTAGATTTCTGGTGTTGATAGATTCTTCCCGAGACTAAATTAATAAAACAATTGACGATGTTTTTTTTTTTATTTAATTACCTATAATACTAATGAATTTATTGCGCTTTATGTTTACTGATAAATATAATTTGCTACGCGTTATGTAATAATTAAATACCTTCAAAAAATAAATCATATGCCTTGCAAGTATATACATATAAATAAATGTTCCCTACGATGTTAGAATTTAATTATTTATAACATTTACAGAACAGCTCGTATTTCATTATAGATATAAAAATAATAAAAAAAACATTAATATTATTTTGTTATGGCAGGTCAAAAATTGCAGATTTCTATATATATATTTTTTCCCTAATCATTTTACCGAAACGATGTCCGGCCATTTCATATAGTAAGACAATGAAAATATATACTATCGAAGCATTATAAAAATTGAATGAAATATATAAATAAACTCTCTCTCTCTCTCTCTCTCTCTCTCTCTCTCTCTCTCTCTCTCTCTCTCTCTCTCTCTCTCTCTCTCTCTCTCTCTCTCTCTCTCTCTCTCTCTCTCTCTCCCTCTCTCTCTCTATCCCCCCACTTGATATCTTCTTTCCAGGTCGTCAGCTCCAATGCCACGCTTTCCGTTCTCCTCAAACTTCCTCCCTCCGTCTTGCCTCTCTCCTCACCTTCCTTCCTCCCTCCGTCCCTTCTCTTCTTACTTAACCCTCTCCAGGCCTCTCTTCACACTCTCCATCTTCCGCCCTCCGCGCCCCAGAGCCTCCCAGGAATTTTACACTCGGGAAGCCTGAACTTACCGCTGCCATTAGCGCAGTAAACCTCCATCACACGCCGGCCAATTCACCGATAAAACGACGATGGGGCTTTTCTCTCCCAACCTAACTCGATTCACGCCCCGTAGAGTGGATGAAGGGGAAGGGACGCGGCCTGACATACAAGGGTGACGCCAACAAAAGTCCAAACACACTCTGCTACTTGTCTTCATCTTAAACCTATGTCCATTACTACCATTATTACCACTACCATGTCCATTACTACCACTACCACCTCCTCCTCCTCCTCCTTCTTCAGTAAGTTTAAAGGTCTCCAATGGTACTTGTCTTCATCTTAACCTCTGTCCATCACTACCACTACTACCACTACCACCACCTTTAGTAAGTTCAGAGGTATCCAATGGTACTTGTCTTTATCACTACCATTACTACCATCTTCTCCCTCTTCTTCAGTAGGCTCAAAGATCGTCAAAGTAGCACCCCAATCTAGCCACTGATTCCTGGGAGTGATTTATCCTGTGTTGGTAAGTTAATCTACAAAGTTAATTTTAGGACGGTGGACGCTAGTTAGTTGATGGCCTCCCTTCCTTCCTTCCTTCCTTCCTTCCTCGTCGCTGTTGTTGGTAGACGATCTGCTTTAATTTACCGAGTGAGCAGCTGTACAGAGGTGGTGGTGGTGGTGGTGGGGGAGGGAAGGTCTTGTGTACTAAGCACCGAATCGTTTTTGCAGTCGTGTTTGTATCCAGTGCTTTTCTTGGTTCCCCTTCTCCGCCTTAGTATAGTGGAAGAGCGTCACATTTTTTTTTAGCGATAGTTACAAGCTCACTTTTGTAACAATGATGTACAGTACGTAACCTACTTTTTCTCTTTCCTTTCGTCTTCTTTTTGTGACGTAGAAATACTCAACAAAAATAATACAATATATAACCTTGATTTACGCGCATGGATTTTAATTTATTCAATTTTTTATTTGCCTTAGAATGTGCTAGTAAGGGGTTGAATGTTGGGTGTAGTTTCAAGTTACATATTTAACTAACACAGACAGACATATTATATACTGTATTATTACCCACTTGTGAATCTATTAATTTCTTCCTACATTCTCCTTCATTATTTATTATTCATTATGTAGCTACGTTACGATGATGATGATGATGATGATGATGATGATGATGATGATGATGATGATGATGATGATGATGATGATGATACTACTACTACTAAAACAAATAATAATAATAATGATAACAATAATAAGAAAATAAATAACACGAAAAATGTATGACGAGTCTTATAATTATTTCCATCATTATCATCAATACTATTAGACACACAACAAAGTCTAACACAAAATATTAAAACCAAATCGAGTAGTACAAGTATACAAGAGTCCCCTAAAAAGACGGCTTGTTTACCAGCACAGAGGAGGAGGAGGAGGTCAGCTTTACTTTATTCACCAATCCTCATCCTTCCTTACACCATCATAGTAATAGTAAATACACGCCGGGAGATGAGAGGAACTAAGGAGAAGAAAGATGCCGCAAGAATATAACCAAGGTACTCCACGCTTAAGATGAAAGCAAGCCTCCGCCCGCCACACTGCAGGGAAGAGAAGGGAAGGGCCGTCAAAGAGAAGGACCACCACCACCACCACCACCACCACCATCACCACCACCACCGCCACCCACTGAAGGAGTTAGGCAGCTTCAAGATCATCGCCTTCGACCCGGGTACAAGAAGTTATACGACTGTGACCTGGAGCTTCGGTAACCCACAGAGCGTTGGGGACACGGGACACGGTACTGTATGTTGTGTATTTACCTGGTTAGCGTCACACCCTCACCCACTCCCGTGTAAGTATTGATGTGTGTGTGTGTGTGTGTGTGTGTGTGTGTGTGTGTGTGTGTGTGTGTGTGTGTGTGTGTGTGTGTGTGTGTTACGATATGCATTGTAAAGGTGAGTGAAGCCATTGCATTATACTCATTGGTGAGGTGAGGATGGAGGAAGGTGGACGTGGCCGTGTTTACTCAACCCACACACACACACACACACACACACACACACACACACAGGTAACACCAAGGTAAAGCATCCGTTCAAGTCTGCATGTGGTTCCGTCCTGTCAGTCACTTTAACCCGCTAGAGTCAGACTAATCATTCCCGCCGAGCCTGCCACCACACCACGGCCCCGCGTAACACATTAGTAGGGCTGGAGGCTCCTACTTGCCTCTCTCTGGTGTTTGCCGCCGCCTTGTAGTCCCGCGGGAGATACAGCGGCGAGAAAAATGGGTCCGCTATGCGCTGGTAAGATCCCTCGAGGCCCCTTGCTTGCTCTCGGCCTTAATGAGGCAAATATTCCCGCTAAAACTGACTGGGAAAGCGTTCAGGCTTGTTAGGAAAAAATATAAATGAGGTAAAAGTCTGATACTGTGTGAGTGTGTGTTGTCGTTACTCGTTTGTAGAGACACCCACGACCTGCATGCACGACTTTGGGAACTTGCAATTGAAGAAAAGTCTTATAAGGTAATGCAAGGCGAATATTGTCTTTTAAATGAGTCTCAGTGTCTGTCTGTCTGTCTGTCTGTCTCTCTCTCTCTCTCTCTCTCTCTCTCTCTCTCTCTCTCTCTCTCTCTCTCTCTCTCTCTCTCTCTCTCTCGAAAGACAGTGACGTTTGTGAGACGGGCAGCTAAACTTTTTACAAAACAATATATAAGTTGTCTTTCATATTTTTTCCCTTTAACAGTTGGACAATTCTGTTTCTGTTTATTTTGAAGACCAACAGGAATTTTCATTTGCGTAAATATATAAAGAAAAAAAATTATGTAGAAGCGTCAGATCCATTAAATTTCTTCATGAATATAATAATGAAGATTTATTAAGTCGATATTCTCCCTTATCTACTTTTCAAACACTCCCAAAACTTTGCCTCTTAAGATACACAATAGAAGATAAAAAATATACACATAAAAACAAAGTTTCCCCATTACAAAAGTCTCCCAAAATATCATTCAGGCGTAGTAATTGTAGTTTTTTTGTTGTAGCAAAAAAAAAAAAGTAAGTAGTAGTAGTAGACAACAAAAAATAATAAAAAGAAAAATATCAATAATAAAAAGAATAAAAAATAAATAATGAAAAGGAGAGGAAAAAAAAGGTTTAAATACAAGTCACCTTTACCAATAAGAACAAAAAATCATCTCAACAGCCTCAGAATCACCCCTAACACAGCCTCCAACCCTCCCCCAACCCCAACCTAACCCCCAAGCATCGTCCTTACTCCCTCATTATTCTCAGTAATTACCTCATGCCAGAGCCCCAGATTAGGTGCAAATTCCGACCAACTTAACCCCAAATCCCTTCACCAAAGACTTGAAAGCTGGATGTGCAAGCATAATTAGGATACATACCTGCCCTTCCCCTTCCTTCTCCTCCTCCTCCTCTTCCTCTATATATACCTACCGACCCCTCTAGATATATTACTACCCTTCCTTCCGCCCCCTGTTTTTTTTTTACCTGGTCTAAAATTTGTCACCTTCATCCACGCTCAACTCTGCCTCATCTCTCAACCTCAACCTCAACCTCATCTCTTCACTTCTACCACGTCATGTTTCACCCCCACCCCCCCTGTCCCGCCACCC
>JAXIVD010000234.1:171895-176895 GCA_036785275.1 Cancer borealis | reverse complement strand
GTGTGTGTGTGTGTGGTAAGCGGAGAATAGGACAGTGACATATAGAGTGAAATATAGGGAATGTATGGAACGATAACAAAATACGATACACTAACATATGTATTTTAAAAGCATAGTGAAAGTTTTAGCAATGTGAAGTTTTGTAATAGGATATTTATATATTTTAACGCAATGCTGAAAGTGAACAAGAGACTATATAAACAAAAAAAAAACATAGCTTATATACAAACCACTATGTTGCAGTCAGTTCTGTATAACATGATGCAAAGAAAAGTTGGTAATAATAATAATAATAATAATAATAATAATAATAATAATAATAATAATAATAATAATAATAACAATGAACATCCGTGGTAACAAATAATACTAAAAAATAACATATACAAGAGTTTTAATATAAATAAATAAATAGATAAATAAATCAATGAACAAATATAATAAACAAATCATGCTACAGTAATGACAAATAAAAAAAAAAAAAAATAGAACTACAACTGAAGAAAGAAAAGAAAATTGAAATAAAATATGAGGAAGCAACCGACAGGAGGCCAGAGAAGTAATTATTTAAAAAAAAAAAAAAAAAATTACCCAACCTAACCTCATTATAGTAATTATATTTATACATACATACATACGTACATACAGTTGTTTAGGGGATAAAAACCATAGCAAATATTCAATAAAAAAAAATAACCCACCTAAGCAATGCTGTCTAAAAATAATAAATAAATAAAATCAAAATAGTTGAATAAATAAATTAATAATAAATCAAGAAAAGAAAAATATTACTAGAAAAAAATAAATATTCTAGATGAGGGTTTACAATAAAGTCAATATTTTTTTCACTATAATTACAACATAAGCTGTCCTTTATTTTTTGGCATTAGCTATTTCCATATATACTGCATAGACATTCTCACATTTCCTTTCCGTTTCCTCAATAATAATAAAAATAGCTAATAATAATAATAACAATAATAATAATAATAATAATAATAATAATAATAATAATAATAATTTCTGTTTCCTCAATGCATGAAAACTACGCAAAAACGAAAAAAACAATTGAAACTAAAACTCAAATGAGGGCGAAAATTTTACTATAAGCTTTACAATAATCATTAGGGATTTTGTTTGCAGTGTCACGGTGTCTTGCGAGAAAGTTAAGCGGCGGAAAACATTGATTATTACATCCATATTCTCTCTTCCTCCTGCATTCCTTTCTGACTTGGGCATGACGCCTCAATTCACCCCACTAGGATTGGGCTCTTGTATTTTTCACCTTGTATTCTTTTTTTTCATTATTCTTTGCATTTTCTGTCATTCAGGGTCAGACTTGTCCTTCTTTGTAGTGTGTGTGTGTGTGTGTGTGTGTGTGTGTGTGTGTGTGTGTGTGTGTGTGCGTGTGTTTCATTTATTTATTCCTGTTCCTTTCTTTCTTCTACAGCATTATATTGTATCCAAGTATTAATTTATATATATATTATTACCCATTTATTTACATTACATTGTTAACGTACTATGTTTACTGATACACACACACACACACACACACACACACACACACACACACACACACACTTCAACAGCTCAGTCCACTCGTTCATAATTGAATTCCCTCAATAATTGGTTGCACAGATACACGTAGAACCAATATCTTAATGAAACTTAGCACGCACTATATATAAACAAACTTCAGTTCTTGAACGTAACTCATATATGTGTGTATTTATCTATTGAAATTGACGACACACGTTGAAATCCTTATATAAATTCGCTTCTCGTTTATTTAGATATTTAACTATTGCAATCACGTCTCAGTCAAGTAGAAATCATAACACTACAGCAGACAAAATACATAGTTATTACATGCTACTAATTCCACAGAGTAAGCAATCAATTTACTCTTTTCTTAATTAACTATAACTTCACCTGTCTGTCCTCTTTCCCTTAAAAAGCTGACATAGCACACCTGACCACTAACACCTTGGGTTGTACGTACTACCTGCTCATCACCACACCTCACGCATGTCAACACGGCGGAGCTAATGCGGGTTCCTTAGTGTACCTTTCCCCTCCCGCTACCTACCTACCCACCTTCCCACATACCTACCTTCCCAGACCCCAACACACCTGCCTCCCCAAACTTGTTGACACTACGGCACTTACGAGCGTGGGACAGTCCTCGTGAACAAGTTTCTGTAGTCAATGAGAAAACTTTGAAAAAAATATATATAAACAGGTCGAGGTCACTGTGAAAGGTTATGTAGTAAAACATTTAATAAACACTTTAGCAATTTAAAGAAATGTTATTATTTCATTTTAATATTACGATTGCGACATATTATTTACTCGATGCATCCTGTAATAATACTTGAAATAAAAATGGATACATATTTTTTTCTAATTAAACTTTGACGTGTGTGTGTGTGTGTGTGTGTGTGTGTGTGTGTGTGTGAAAAAAAATCAATGCATTTGCATCCGTATATGGAGTATTTATTTTATATATTCATCTAAAATAATGAATAAATAAATAAAAATAAAAAATATCCCCACGCATCACCTCCGTTCAAATGACAACACAACCAGGTAAGTAAAGGTGCCGCGGCTCGGGTCTCCGCTGCCCGGTAGCTCACCAAATTTCACGGCAGGTTATGCATTCCCGTGTTCACCTGGCCTTCACCTCCATTTTCTGTTGATGCATTTCATGAGCAGCAGCACGATCTCGCCTCTAAAGAACAGAAACTCCCTTATTACGTACAACAATCATGCGTGTATGTGTTATATCAGAGTGGAAAAACAAATATAATTAGCTACATAAACAAATTAAATAAACACACGAAGACCTTATCACATTACTATTCCTTTAACAGGGTTGGCAGAGTATAACGTTAGTATCTTCATATTGGAATGAGTTGATCAGCTGCGTCGAGCCATTCATTAATTAAGTGTTGGAGGTGAGCCGAAGGGGTGTCGCGGACCATCTATTTATGCTTGCCTGTCAGTCAGTCCGATGGGAGTGTGTGTGTGTGTGTGTGTGTGTGTGTGTGTGTGTGTGTGTGTGATGCAGGGCTAAGCAAGGCAATCACAACCACGAACTGTGTCGAACAGGAACACAAATTTAGTTGTGTTCCTCCTCTTCCTGAATTATCATCACTTCGTCCTTCCCAGAACTACTGCACAACGCAATGACGCGTCCCTGTGTGACGGATTTAGAAATAACTCACTTTTAAATCACGGCCTGGGTATATATACACTGCGTCACGGAAGATGCGTCCATCCAAACAGCATATTTATGTCACGTCGATGAGTGAAAAAAATATACTAAACAAATATACCATAAATATATATGATATACATATTCATTTTGTGTATATAGATGACAATATGCATGAAGCAGAAGTTATATACACCAAAATTGCGTACAAAACACCTCCATTTCATGTTTTCTCAGGAGGCGGGAATGAAGTGCAGTAGATGCACAGGCACGGCTCAAAATCACACCTCTGCCCCATCCGTTTCGCGGCTCCAACAGGTAGAAATAGTCGTAGCGGTACCAACGAACCTAACTCATTATCATTATCATTACCTTTCTGATGTCTAAAGTGATGTGTACAGCAGGGTACTTCCACATAGCCGCTGCCTGGAAGCTGGTCATCGCTCACCACCACACTCGCCAGATGCAGCGTGATCAGCACAACAAACACGGCGGTCCACCAACACGCTTCGAACACCACCGACGGCCCAGGTGATTGAGTCAGTCTACCCATGCTGGTGTTATGCTTACTGCCGCCTCCTCTCAACCAAATAAAACCAAACAAAAAGCTAGCACGGGTTATCGGTCAGGATCAGTCCATGGTGCTGCAGTGTGGTGCTTCGTGGGTGGAGTGAGAGGTTGAAGCCCCTCCACACAACAACACGCGACCACCACTTTCCAACACGCTGGTGAAAATGCTTTGCTCCAAAACCAGCTTCAATCTGGTGCTTATACACAGCTTAATATTTAGCACTCTGTTGGTCGAATAGCATATGATTTCCAAAAGATCAGCTTCATTCCCTCGAAAATGAGAAGGGTATGAGGTTTTCTATCAAAGAAGCATTGCGGGAACGGAGGCCAGAAGAGGCGTACACTCACTCTCACAGACAAGTCGTCACTGAGCTCGTGTTTGTGTGGACTCGACTTTCGCGTCTCTCCCGCCAGATGGCTCTCCATCCGCCCTTCCAACCACACGAGTTGCCAATTACCTAGCAGTATATGGATCCCACTCCGCGTTTATGAGTCAAATGAGATTGGATTTTGGAGAAAAGCTCTTATTGTAACAACATTGATGGCATCTTGTATTTTTTATTCAAATTTCTCGTTGAGGATTGCTGCTAATTATGGCGTAAACATTAGCCTGCCTCCTCCTCTCTCCCCCTCGTTTCTCCCCCTCGTCCCTCCCTTCCCAGTCAGACGCGACAATATGTACTTCAACCAGGGACAGTAAAATGGTTCCACCGCTCATGTTACTTAGTGCTACAGAGAATATATTGATCCACGTCAAACTCTATGCACGGGATTAATTGTTTACATACAGAATACTGTAGTGTAAGCGTCACACACACACACACACACACACACACACACACACACACACACACACACACACACACACACACACACACACACACACACACGTTAAATATTAGTAAAAAAAAAAATTAACCATAACTTCAACTCGAAATACACAAATAAAAAAAACTACTCGAAAACAGAAAATAAAAACACAAATCCTTTAAAAAAAAACCACAATAATATATCATAGCATCTACATACCACACCATAAGTAACACTAATGTATAATCAACATCAATAATTCATCGCAACATAAAAAATTTCATCAACAATGCTATCTTTCCAAACCTGACCCTCGTTATCTACCTCATCCTAACAACACACGGCAAGAATCATCGCCTTACGACAACCAGCAGCTTAACAGACACAGAAACGCCTCCCG
>JAXIVD010000234.1:75937-163437 GCA_036785275.1 Cancer borealis | reverse complement strand
AAACCAGTCCAACGCTAAAGGCAGTCAGTAAGTCAATCAGTCAGTAAGTCAGTGAGTGGTTGAGGCGTGAAGGTCAACACTGCGGTATCAGTTTTGTGAGTGTGGTGATGGAGGTGATTTGAGGTCGTAGTGGCCGAGTGAGTGAAGGTCGTTGTAGCGCAGTAGAAGGGAACTGAACACCTGGAGGAGGAGGAGGAGGAGGAAGAAGGAGGAGGAAGAATGTTCTTTTATCAGATACAGTAAGCTAAAAGGTTTTTCTGGTTATACAATTTTCTTCATTCGTTCCTTCCTTTCCTCCACTTTTTTTTTTCTACCTCCTCTCTTTTTTTCCTCCACTACCTCCACTAATCCTTGCTTTCTTCCTTCCTGCACTTCTGACCTTCTTTGCTTCTTTCCTTCCTCCTACCACTCTGTCTCCCTCCCTCCCTCCCTCCCTCCCTCCCTCCCTCCCTCCCTCCCTCCCTCCCACATGTTACTTGATCAAGCAACATGTGAGGGAGGAACACATAGGAGCACACACACACACACACACACACACACACACACACACACACACACACACACACACACACACACACACACACACACACACACACAGACACATAAAAAAAAATCTTTGGAACGAAAACTTGCAGAAAAGAACGAATATTTTTGTTGCGCCTGTCGGGTCTAAAATTGGAGGTGTGACCCAATTAAGGTCTGCAGACAGGTGTCGTGGCCCGTCCGCCTCCTGGACAGGGCGAACAAATAGAATGAATAGATGAAAGCAGACGGACGATTAGAGGGTCAACACACACGATATAATTGTGTTTGTATTAGGTTCCAACACCTGCTGTTTTATACTCTCTCTCTCTCTCTCTCTCTCTCTCTCTCTCTCTCTCTCTCTCTCTCTCTCTCTCTCTCTCTCTCTCTCTCTCTCTCTCTCTCTCTCTCTCTCTCTCTCTCTCTCTCTCTCTTACTACGAATAGCACAGACAGAGTTGATGCCAAATATAGCTACTACGTACTATATGATTAAGTTGAATTTAGTGTATGCATGTATGTAGATGATTGACTCTCTCTCTCTCTCTCTCTCTCTCTCTCTCTCTCTCTCTCTCTCTCTCTCTCTCTCTCTCTCTCTCTCTCTCTCTCTCTCTCTCTCTCTCTCTCTCTCTCTCGTAAACCCTGTTATCGTGATACATTATTGTGATATACTAAGACAAAGTTGCAGGTTCTCGCATCTATAGTGTAGTCCTTCATATTCTCCAGATAAGTGACTGGATCGCTTCTGGGTGATGCTGTTTTCTTAACGCCTGTTTTTATCGAATCTGATCGTACTAGAAGACGATCAGAATCCGCAATTGTACTTTTTTTCATTCCGTCAAAGTACATCACGAGTAGATAGGTTGTAGTATATTATAGGTCATTTATATAAGTGTATCTGTGTGTATTAGTGTTTCTGTATAGAGTATATATAAATAACTGTTTTTATATCTTTTATCTTATAGTGCAGGTTAGGTTATTGTATTGGCATGATATATATAGATGTTAATGATAGTTGATTGATGGAAATGTTTCAAGTTGTTTTTATATAGTTTTTTTTCCGGGATATAAGGAAGTGAATAGGATTGTTAGACGTAATTATGGCGGTGATGTAAGCATGCGAAGGAGGGAAGGAGGGAAGGAGGGAGGAAGGGAGGTTGGCTGCTCTGGTTATGGCAACACTGACCAAGTAAATAATAAGATGCCAAATGCCAACACAAGTTATATCAATACTACTGCTACTGCTACTATAACTCCTACCACTACTACTACTACTACTACTACTACTATCACATACAGATATACTACCACTACCTTTTCACTACCACATTACCACCACCACCACCACCACCACCACCACTACTCATTCCTTCTTATATATAGTAAGTTCCCACGTGACTCTCCAAGCTGGGAATGCAAAAGTATCATTATGCCTCAAAGTACCGGTCATAAGAAGAAAAAAAAGTATATCGCTCTTGATAAACTAGTAGTCCTAGAAATTCCTTAAAAAAAAAAACCCTCAAACTTCGATTCTCCTCCTCCTTTTCTTCCTCCTCCTCCTCCTCGTCCTCGTCCTCCTCCCGCGTTCAGGCTAACTTGGCGGTGGTGTTATACTCGTACACGTCCCTGACCTGATACTTCTCTCCCTCCCCCCCTTTGATCTGCGTTACCTGCCCTCCCTTTCACCCTCACCCCCTCCCTCACACACACACACACACACACACACACACACACACACACACACACCTGGCCTGACGCTCCCCTCGCCCTCCTCATACAAATGGTCAACTTAAGTCATTAAAAGAACGTGAACAAAATTATTTAAGCCACAATTGTTAATGGTAATGTACTTCGACTACTACTATTACTACTACTACTACTACTACTACTACTACTACTACTACTACTACTACTACTACTACTACTACTACTATTTCTATTTACACCTCAGCTTTTCGTCATACTGTTACTACTACCTTATTAACACACACACACGCACACACACACATACACACACACACACACACACACACACACACACACACACACATACACACACACACACACACACACACACACACACACACACACACACACACACACACACACACACACACACACACACACACACACACACACACACACACACACACACCACCACCACCACCACCACCACCACCACCACCACCACCACCACCACATACCACATAATCACATGCATCATCATTTTGCCCGCCTTCCACCTTCACCCTCCCCCTCCCCCCCCCACCAGTACTGTAAAACACTCCCCACCACCACCACTCCACAACTACAGTCTCTCTCTCTCTCTCTCTCTCTCTCTCTCTCTCTCTCTCTCTCTCTCTCTCTCTCTCTCTCTCTCTCTCTCTCTCTCTCTAATAGTTTCATTTTGGTGGTCTACGGGAAAGATTAGATAGAGAGAGAGAGAGAGAGGAAGTTTTGGGGTTGTAGGTGTGTGTGTGTATGTGTGTGTGTGTGTGTGTGTGTGTGTGTGTGTGTGTGTGTGTGTGTGTGTGTGTGTGTGTGTGTGTGTGTGTGTGTGACGTCATTGCTTGGTCGATTCTGAACGCGGGTATTGCCGATGGTCGAGGCGTGGGGGGTGGGGGGGCGTAAGGGCGTGGGGGGCGTGGGGCGTGGCTGCCTCCACAAGTGCTGCCCTCACACACACACACACACACACACACACACACACACACACACACACACACACACACACACATACACACACACACACACACACACACACACACACACACACATCGTAGACACTTCGCCTCATTTGTTTTTTCTTTACAACGAAAACGAAAACCAAAGTAATATTAAACATGAAAATAAAAACAAATTTATAACAATCACAATAGCAAAATCTTAACATAATAATATAAGAAGTGAATAATCTCGGTATTATTCTTTTTTTTTTATATTATTTTCTTCTATCTTATTCATCCTCATTGCATTTGTCTTACTCATATACAATTCAAACCGTTACTTTTCACATTCAAAATTAACGATCAAAGTCGAAATCTACGACTTGTATTCATTTCAAAATCATTCTTATTCCTGCATCGTGCGAAGGAAACATTATTATGGATTCTAAAGTATTTGTATTGCTTTTCTTAAGTATTATTGTTGCTACGTTAAGGAATATTTTTCGTCCCGTCAGGTAGAATATTTCACAACTTCAGAATTCGATATATGTATTCATTTCATGGATTATTGGAGAGAGAGAGAGAGAGAGAGAGAGAGAGAGAGAGAGAGAGAGAGAGAGAGAGAGAGAGAGAGAGAGAGAGAGAGAGAGAGAGAGAGAGAGAGAGAATGAGTGTGTGTGTGTGTGTGTGACCTGGTTTGTATATTTTCAGTTTTAACCTGACATAACAGGGCCCACGTATGACTCAGGTAGTGGACAGAAGCAATACAAACACTTCTTTATCAATGCACTAATGAAAACAATTGCAATTACGCTGCTAAACGAAAGAAAGATAAGGTTCCGCGAAGAATGAACACAAAACGTCGACAAAGGAAAACGAGCTTATATTATTATTATTATTATTATTATTATTATTATTATTATTATTATTATTATTATTATTATTATTATTATTATTATTATTATTATTATTATTATTATTATTATTATTATTGTTATTGTTATTATTATTATTATTATTATTATTATTATTATTATTATTATATGCAGCATACAGCAGAAAAATATTTGTCCATAAAAAAAACTTCATTCTTTCAAACACACACACACACACACACACACACACACACACACACACACACACACACACACACACACACACACACACACACACACACACACACACACACACACACACACACACACACACACACACGAAGTTAAATGAATAAATAAACTTGGTAAAAACTACATTTAGGAAGAAAAAAAACTTGAAACCATAACAAATCTTCTGTCTCATTCTTTTCTTTTTTAATTCCTTTCCTTCCTTCCTTCCTTCCTTCCTTTCATTCCTTTCTTTGTGAAGCAGCTCAATTATTTAAACGAATATGTATAAAAAAAATACCTGATGTATTTCTTTATGATACAAGTAATATTTCTATGAAGAGATAACTATAAGTATTACTGAGTATTTGAAAAGTCTGTATTATGATGATGTTAACAAAAAATGGAACGTTCAGAGAAGAAGAAAAACGAGTGTAGGAGGTAAACAAGTATTATTATTATTATTATTATTATTATTATTATTATTATTATTATTATTATTATTATCATTATTATCATTATTATCACTATATATGAAACCAGTTTTTATCCAGTATTGTACCTGTATTGTGTATGTTAATGACCTTGTTTTGATCAGTATTGAGTCAGTATTTGTTATTGTTTGTAAAAAAAAAAGATGGATTTTTTTTACAAGTTACGAGAGGTGGAAGTGGGGGGAGTTTATGTAAAATGAATGAGGTGGGATCCATTGTAGTGTGTGTGTGTGTGTGTGTGTGTGTGTGGGTGTGTGTGTGTGTGTGTGTGTGTGTGTGTGTGTGTGTGTGTGTGTGTGTGTGGGTGTGGGTGTGGGTGTGTGGTGGTGTGGTAGTGGTGGTGGTGGTAACAGTGTATCTTCACGAGACATCAACACGATAACAGACTTGCTTTCAACACCACACCACACCACACCACACCACACCACACCACACCACACCACACCACACCACACCACACCACACCACACCACACCACACTTTACCTTACCTTACCTTGCTGCAAACATTCGCTCATTTGCAACGCTACTACTACCACCACCACCACCACCACCACCATCACCTTGTTAGCAAGAAGAATCGTAATATGTCACGGCATTTCAGGTCAGTCGCAATAACGTTAGGTCAGGTCAAGGAAGGTCAAATCGTCGCAGCATGACCTCCATCTCCTTGACCTTTGATTTTTATTTTGTTTTTCTATAAGCCTCCCAAAAAGTTCGAAGGATGACAAATGGAAGTTAATATTAGGATGTTTAGCAAGGAGTATTTTATATAATCAATTCAGCTTCATGTGGTTCGTACGTTCGTGGTGTAAAATATTAATAATTGTTTGCACCTGCGGTCTCTCTCTCGCCTGCCAATCCTGCGTTCAATACATTGTTGCCTCGTTTCCTGTGCGGATGTCATAGAAAACGGGTAGTCGTCAGCACAAACCATGCTAAAGTGCCATCCATTCGACTGACATCCAGTAATATTAATCCATTATTGCCCCCATGTTGATCCCCGTATGTTTGTCTAGGCCACACCCACGTAAAGGGTAAAGGCAACCCATGATAAGTGTACAGAAGTGATCCACCCAATTAAATGGACTACAACAAGAAGTAAACAATATATATAATAATAAAAGTGTATATGGTTAATAATTCCAATATTCACACACTTTTATATGTAGTTAAGTGTAGATATGTACATAGGAAGCATCTTTGTGTCGGTGTTGTAATGTACATACTACTACTATTACTACTACTACTACCACTACCACCATCACTATCACTACTACTACTACTACTACTACTACTACTACTGCTGCTGCTGCTACTACTACTACTACTACTACTACTACTACTACTACTACTACTACTACTACTACTACTACTACTACTACTACTACTACTACTACTACTTTTACTACTACTACTACCACTACCACCATCCCTATCACTACTACTACTACTACTACTACTACTACTACTACTACTACTACTACTACTACTATTACTATTACTACTACTTTTACTACTACTACTGCTACTACTACTACTGCTACTACTTCTACTGCTACTACTTCTACTACTATTATTACTTCTACTACTATTATTACTTCTACTACTACTACTGCTAATTACTAGTGCTACTACAACTACCACCACGACTACTACCACAACTACAATACGAGTATCATCACTGTACTTTTTCATTGATTAATCTACTTGTTTTCCTTATTATATATCTACTTTTTTTGTGAGCGAGGTTGTCCATTATTATCTCTCTCTCTCTCTCTCTCTCTCTCTCTCTCTCTCTCTCTCTCTCTCTCTCTCTCTCTCTCTCTCTCTCTCTCTCTCTCTCTCTCTCTCTCTCTCTCTCTCTCTCTCTATTTATCTATCTATCTAGCTATCTATATCTATCTATCTGTTTAATTTAGTTGTATTATATCTTCAATATTCATGTACAATATTGTTAATTTCATGTTTCGATAATGTACTTTCTTTAGAGTACGTTTTTCTTACAATGCTATCTTATCTCATTTATCAGTGTACATACATACTCATCTATTTATATATATATATGAAAAAAACACTGCATGAATATTTATTACTTTTCATAATGAATATATCTAATGCAGGCAATATTTTGTTTAGGGAATAAATTGTAAGAAAAATATGAAAAATGTTTAAAACTGACCATTTTCCCCTTTATGAATGAGAGAGAACCGCAGACATGGGACTATTGTGTCGTGTATTGTGTTCCCAGACGAGCGGTGACGTGGAACCAGGTCAGGGCAGGTCATGGTAGGTCAGGCAGGCAAGGTCATCGTTCAGGGTGACCTTCGTGAGGCGTGTGTACATAAAGTATATACATATAAGAAATAATAATTATATTTATAACGAAAATTGTGTTTTATTGATCCTGGATGGTGTTTAAATGCGTAGAGAGAGAGAGAGAGAGAGAGAGAGAGAGAGAGAGAGAGAGAGAGAGAGAGAGAGAGAGAGAGAGAGAGAGAGTCTAATCTATCATGTAATATACTACGCACGAGAAAGAATTATGTGTTTTGTCAGTCATTACGACGTGAGGAACATGGACAACAAACAAACAGTCCCCTGAGGAGGCTAACTAATGCATTCAGTAACACGTTCCTTCCCAGAATCACGGAGCATCACTAGAGCGATCGTGTTCCCCTGCAGTGTTCCGAGAGACTGACGCCCGTGATCTGCATGTTACGTTGTCAGCTTAGGGTGCGTGGTCATGTGATACGCTTCCAGCAAATTGAAGAACTGATTGATTCTAGTAATGTTCTTGTAACACTGAACACTAAGCTGGGAGACAATGGGGACGACTGTGTAATGTTTGTATCTGACCTTGATTGTGCCTGTGAGTTTTTCGGTAATGGGGAAGGTGTGTTTTTAGAGGTGTGGTAAAGGTGAGTCAAGGTGTAGTGTTTGCTAGATGGTGTTTTGTTTACATTATGTGATGGCTCATTGGTGGAATTAAGTCTTAGTTGATAATATTGAGTTTTTTTTCTTTTCAGCTTCGTAACTTTCATTGCAGGTGTCAAAAAGATGAAAAAAAGTTGGTCTGTTGCCTGTTTTTTTTTTTTTTTTTTTTTTTTTTACCCTGCACTCAAAACAATAGTAAGATATAACACAAGCTTCTTTACCTTCCATGATGATTTTATATTTTTCATGTATATCTTTCGTTCGTTCAAGGATAACACTTGGGCAGGAAGTGCCATGCATTCTGATTATTTAGCTGCGCTGAATTATTTCATGGAGAGCCGTGTGTGTGTGTGTGTGTGTGTGTGTGTGTGTGTGTGTGTGTGTGTGTGTGTGTGTGTGTGGTGCTTCCGTGCAGCGGGGTAAAATAACCCATGTTAGAAGGCTTGCAACAAAGGAAATAATAACTGAAGGGGTATAATTATGATGACCAATTAAGGACGCTGCTTCACTCACCTGCCAACTCCACACTCATGAACACTGCAAATTAGTGAATAGTTGATTTGACTCACTTTCAAAGACTTTTAAGAGTGATTGAATAATCCCCCTGAACTAGGTAAGTATAGACCATATAGTTCTGCTAGTGTTAACGAGAGAGTGCTGCTCCTCTCACCAAGAAGCTGCCGTGAGCCAGGATCGAGCTCACAATTCTTAGGTCATGAGCCAAGAACTACCACACGGCCACTCAGCCCCTTCACTTACAATGAATTTCACAAGCATGCAAGTGTTTAGGAATCATGATATGATAGCCGCGTACTTGAATAAAAACAAGATAACGTGTAACTTAATAATATCCACTTTGTGTGCATGCAAACTAATTTCTTTCTCTCTCTCCAATTAACTTTAAAAACTAATGATCGACTCTCTAGTGCCAAAGTCAGGTAACGAGCTTCATGGGCGTCCTTTTGGTCTCCGGATAACCTGATGAACATTGAACATCCTCCACCTACAGCCGTGTGCACCATACCCTTGTAGCAAGAATTGACGATCAAACACTACGGCAACAAACTTTGATTAAGACATAATTCTATGATGGTGTACTTGTTAATGGTGTTAGGGAAGCTGTGTGTTGTTCATATCTTACCACTACACACCGAGGCAGGGGGAAAACAGTGTCTTCATGAGCGGCGCCACCACACTCGTGCTGAGGAAGCCTACGCCGTCACGAACCATGGGCATCCGGACGCCTTCCATCATTGTCAAGGACGCCGCAAACATGGTAGGTAAGGTTTTCAAGGCTATGAAAACCCTACGTATTTGCCTTGCATGATGTGTATTATGGAAAAATGCAGAGAATGTGGTGTGTGATAAAGTAAAATTCAAGGTTATCTCTGGAAAATAATAAGTTTGCTCTTTTGATGGTTCGCTGTTTCGGCCCTGAATAAAAACTGATTTGATTTATCTTTATGGTTTATCTTTTAGGAATAAATCTAAAAAAAATTATATAATAATTTGTTTCTACATATTTATTAAACACTTTAAACACCTTAAACACATAATGATAGACTTCATAATGAACCGAAATCTCTTCAAAGCTGCAGCCATTTTGTTTAAATGTTTGAGTGTCAACACGTGTTGTGGTGGTGATCATTGTGTAACTTTATTACTTTATTCATGCGAGTGTATTGAGTGAGTGCAGAGGTGAGGACTGAGGAGTGTCGTGACAAGATGGACACCCTGAAAACAAGCACATAGCCCCTGGTGACTGCCTCTGTGCACCGTTCTGCTTCCCTCCATCACCAGGTGAGTCACGGAGATGATGTGGTGGTAGGGCGGGTCACATAAACACACACACAAGGACAGGGTGTACATAATGGAGGGAAGAGAAAGCTGTCATCTTCTGTACCTTATTTTATGTTTGCTACAATTTTTGGTAAAATTTTACATCACCATAATGGCGTCTGTTTACGAAATAAGATGTCGTCTGCAACTCGTCCAACTCCCTTCATTTGGTCAGAGAAAATTTGATAGCTTCTAAATTAACCTAACCTAACCTAAATTATCCAAACCTTAACCTACATTGACAAATAACAGAACCTTGTTCAAACCAAACCAAACTTTACTTTTCGAAGAGAAAGTCAGAAAACATTGAATAACTCACAAACTAAAAAATTTGCCACGGAAATGTAATTAAGAAAACCTTAAAATGTACCAGGTAATGGAAAAATATAACCCTGAATTCTCTAGAGCATTCTGGTGAAGATGTAAAATAATACCCTGTTTTTTGTTACTTAATCATATTCTGAATTTTTTCTTATCCAAGGTAATTGTGTTGAGATTGTACTCCATGTTTTATTATAATACTTTCTTTATTAAGGTCTCACATCACCGAATTCTTTTTTTTTGCCGGTCGATCATCCATACTGCGTTTGTCAGTAATGCATAACGCTATCAGTATTTGGCTAACGTGAAGATGTGTTTCACGTTCACGTTCACTTTGACTGCTGCAGCCACACCAAGGTCTCACGTATTTATATTTTTTCACTTACTATATTCACTTTATTTCACTATATTTCACTTACTATATTATTTGACATTTACTCCCGGATTGTGCACTGCATTTACTAGGAGGTTACTAAGTGGTGTTAGATTTAGGTAAATAATTAGCTTTACCATTGCCTTTAGAGAGACGATTGAAAAATTTGTTTCAATTGGTTCAAATTGTCTTCATTTCACTTTAAACATTTGTCTTCATATTATGGCTGAGATATATATAGTATGCTCTATGATGATATGGAGGAGTTCATAGTGTTTTGGGGCGTGGAACAACTGTATACAATTACCATATATATGTGACATTATAGTACAGTTTACACATAAATAGTATAAGGGAGGCCACTACCTACATTGGCTCCCACCTGCTGTCTCGTGTTGAAGGGTTTAATAAGCATGATAATGTACTCATCCACCATTCCACTGCAGGACAAAGGCCTCAACCTTGTTCCACTCATCTCCATCAGCTGCCTGTAAATGTTAGTCCATTCCAGCAAAACTTCTGATCTCATTTGTCTATATTGTTCCCTGTCTGCCCTGCCTTCTTTTTACCATCCCTGGGTTGTCATTCTGTTACCCTTTAACCTTTCTTTATAATAATAGTGGGAGATTACTTTTTATAACATTGTTTTATTTACCAAAAGCACTTCATACCATTGCTGTTCTTTTGAGTTCTTTTTCATGATTTGAACATGCACTTATTTTATGTCCAAGTAGATATATTCTTGAACACTTTCTTTTGCTGCATCCTCTACTTTAATTTTATGAAGGAGTTGTTGAATACCACCTTTGTTGTCTTCATATTCATCCTCAGACCTGCTTTCTGAATTTTTTATGTAATTGCAAAATCATATGCTGTTAATAGTGAATCTGTGAATTTGCTCATCAGAATAATATCATTGACAAATCTGAGAATATACGTATAGGTATTTTCCATTTATTTTGATTTCTGCCTTAACCAATTCCAAGTTCTTGAAATCTTCTTTGAATAGTTTAGGAGAAGTATCGTTGACCTATCTGACCCATTTATATATCTATCTATAGTTACTAACACTTTATTCTCTCCTAGAACGTCCCCTAAGGAAATGGCCACGGCAGAAGAGCCTCCACCTCTCCCTATCCATACATGCCCTCCTTGCTTGTTCAATCCCTCCCCTTCTATCAGCAACTCTTTCAGGCATGTACTCCTTCACCCTATCCTTCCATTTAACAACTTCCTCTCCTCTTAGCACCCTCAGTTTCACTCACATACACTTTCTTCACAAACACTTAATTCTTCTTCCTCCATTTTTCTTTTTTCTTTTTTTACATTAAAAGAGTACTGGCCAAGGAACAACAAAAATACGTTAAAAATAATCTCACTTATCATCAGACCCTGTAAAGAGGACTGTTGGAGAAATTTGATAGAGGTAGGGGATGGAGGTCCAGTTTAGTGTTAGAGGTGTCTTGAGTGTAGAGACCGTGCTAATCATTACACCACTGGGCTGCATAGTCAATGGAAGCCTTGCATAGTGGTGTCATGTATTCAGTATATTTCTCCACCACTTGCTTAATGACATTTACATATTTGGTTAATTGTTGAATAAGCACACAAGGATCCTGTTTGTTCTTTCATTTTATTTGAATCAAGGTTTACACTGATCCTATTAGTGATCACATTTGTAAAAAGCTTGTGTACTCTTTTCTTGTGGATTTAATAGCTTTCTGGTATTTTCTTTCAGTTTTTGGTACAGTTAAGTGAAGTGCAAACATTTTGTTGAGAATGTTGTAAGTTTGTTTAGTTGAAAATGTTTTGCATCCATATTTAAGCAAATGAATAAATCATCTTTGCCTGCCTTGCCTCTGCTCATTCCTATTAATATTTTCTTGAATCTACTTGTCCGTTACTTGAGAGACTGTTGCTCGATATTCTCGGGGCTTACAAAGGTATGCTTGGCGAGCATTCTCATGTCAACAGCCCAGCTGGCGTGTCCTTCCACGTCACCCACAGTCCTCCTTCGCCTTCCATGTGTGAAAAGGTGTGGTGAGGTGGTGCAAGTGTTTGGGGATCCATCAACAGGGCTTCAAGCAGTGCTCACCATGCAGGATATGGCACAACATATATAATGTGGGATACAATGGCCTGGTATGCTGAGTGGTCAGTATCACAGTGGTTGTTTTAGCACTCTTAAAACACACTTGCTGGAAGCTCAGACCAGCATGTCTTCAGTCTTTCCGTGAAATGCACTAATTTACAAATTGATAAAATTTTCTGCATTGCATTTTGGTTAACAAGGTTTTCTTTCCTAACCTTTGGGGGATTTTGTTAAGCAACATAATAAAATAAACAAGAAATGAACACAAACACAGCCAGAGTGTGTGGTGAAGTTGAAATTAAACAGTGACTGACACTACATGCTTGATATGGCAGGAACTTCTCACCATCTGCACCACTCACTCTGCCTCTTGGCCAACACATTATTCAACCAGTGTACTTTTCCAATGGTCCTGTCTGCTTGTCCAATAGTAGATAGCATCCGTGAAATCTGAAATCCATTAAATTGAGGTCCATTAAATGAACGGTTGAGTGTAATTGTGGCATCCACCACCATTGGAGTAGGAAATATCCCTCTTCACCTGTGGGCAGCCACCTTCACCTGTTGTGTTGACATGTTTCTCAGTGAAGGTACAGCCTCAGTGAACTTGTTCCACTGTCTGGAGACTTGAGGTGAAGGTCCTCTGGTGCTGACTGGTGTGTGACCAGTGTGACGAGTGTGACGAGAACAGTACTGTGGACAGCACTGTTCTCGTGTGTCTCGCAGTGCCTCACAGGGGGAGCCTAAGCCTTGCCAGATGTGACACTTCTTTTACCTGGGCTTTGTTGAACACCGCTAATGCAGTGACCCACAGCTTTTGAGGCTGCCAGAGACTGAGAGACTACTATCACCTTGGTTTTTCTTTGGCAAAGTTCACCTGTCATCACGTCCCCCACTCCTGTATGAGGCATAGTTGGTGATTAACATCAGCATCTGCATGCTGTCTGTCTTGGTGGTGGTAGGAGCAGGAGACCAGACAGTTGTCAGTGTAGGCAGAGACTGTTGGCAAGTTCCTGAGGAGGGTGTCTATGTACAGGTTCCAGTACAGATCTCTGAGGAAGTGAGGCCCCTCCTGGGAGGTCCCTTGACTGGAGGATCCTACCTTGAAGGTAGTACCTTATTAACATCAGGTACCTTGGATGCCGTTGGCATGGAGTTTCTCCAGCAAGCCCGCATATCATACCTGGTGGAAGGCACTCGAGAAAGTTGAGTGATAACAAGAGGGTCTAAGGTGTTATTGAGGCAATCCTGCCAGTCCCTGGAGAGAAGCATTAACAGATCTGACGTGCACTGGCCACACCTGAATCTGAACTGATGGTGAGAGAGGAAGGTGTTGTCATCAAGGAAACAAATAGTGTAACACATTGGCCACCACCTCTATCCCCAGGCTTTTAAGGCATAGTTGTATCAACTTAGAACCTCCAGTGATAGATATCATGATATTAACTTGACTATTAACACAAGGTTATGTAAGAGTACTTAGATATGGTTTTTATAAAGGTGATCAACTGTAATATCCTGACATGGCTTGTATGAACTGAGGAACAAGAAATCTATTTGAACTTTATTGATGCAAAATAATTCCTGGCCAATACCTTTGTCCTTTACTTAGGTCAGATCAAGAAAGGTGGAGGTTAAGGAAGTGTAGCCTTTGTTAAAGCTTGTAAGTGAAGTGAAGATGGTAGTGTATTTTGTATTTAGTAATAGATGGCAGTGCAGTTACACTTAGCTATATAGTAGGATGACTGATTCACTTCCATGACAGCCAGTCATCACGCTACAAACAGTCACTTCACATCACACTTTACACTGGAAATATCCTTCTACTTGTATAACCAATGCATACAGAGTCTGGTGAAATATAGTAATTCTAATTTCCTACAACTCAATAGCACCTATAACTATTAACTTCATCCATTCCCATCATTAAACCTTTCTTGTAGCTAAAGTCTCAGATTATGATGAGATGAAAATAATAATCATAAGTATACAATGGCATAAATGTATATAAGTAAAACATCAACATTTTTATCGTATAAATAATTCATATAATTCATTAAATATATAAGAATTGGTAATTTATTGCTTTATGTTATGGAATTAATTTTACGGCTAATTTAATAATGATCGCAATATTTTCACTGTTTTATAGCTAGACTTATTAGTATTGAAGTTATGATTACAATACAAAGAACATGTCAATACTTGAGGTAGGTAACACTGCAAGTAACCACACCTCCACCATTACCCCAACAATCCTCACTCAGATATTCACATGCTGTACTTAGTAATGTTAGTTCATGTTTAAGGGTGATATTGAGGTGTAATTAAAGTTCCCACTCCACCCAGACTCCTTGTCCATTGGTTCTGTTTGGTGAAGTGTTTACTCTCCACAGTATAACGTGACACAAAACATTCCCTTTACACACTAACACAAGATACATTTTGGCAACTCAGATGAATGACTGCCTTCACTAAACATGTAACCTGCCACCTAGACTGATGATGATGACTTGGCTACTTTAGTGTTGAGGTTAGCATAGTGTCCTGCCTTTGTTAGGTGTTATAACGGTGAGGGAAGAACACACCTGCTGCCTTAGTCCCAGGTGGTATTACAGGTGTGTTGATTGGATGTCCTGCTTTGTGTGGGTGATGTGGCTAGTCAGTTGTGTTAGTTGATGAAGTAGTAATAAGTAACATGAATTATTGCTGCAGTATTCTGGGGCTGTGTTTCTGTTTCTGATCCTACTGTTTTGTTTTATAGCGACACTTTCCATTTTTGTCTTATGATGAAATTTACAAATCCATTGCCTTTGTTGAGTGTTTAATATCCAGATGGAATATGAATTAATCTTATTTTGTTGTTTCACAGTAGATAACATTCAAAGGTACAACAGTGAAGTCTCAAGATAGTGCATTCTGTAGGTGTTATATACTTAATTCCAGTTAATATTTCTCCTCACTCTTAGTCTATCTATGTATATATGAGGCGGTGTTACTCATAAACTGAAGTAGCTGAGATGACGCACACATACACACACACACAGCCATGGACACGTATACTCCTCTCACTTTGCCGCTAAGCTAAACAGGAAAAGTTGAAAAATAGACAGAACACATCATTAAGTACATAAGAACTACTACTAAATGGTTGTCATCTTACGCAAGGCAGATCCTGTATACCTGAAACCATCTCTCATCCTCATCCATAGACTAATCGGATCATGTTTTAATTAAATACTCTCACATTGGCACTCATTCCACTCATCTAATACCTTGTAGCTGGAAATGTCATCATCTCAACACATTATTGATACATGTTTTATCCAACTGATTTTAGGAAGAAGTTGGTGCTGGGTGTTACTAAGTGTGTATTGTTTTATAGACTTTTCACAAACATTATAGGAAGCATATCAGTGGCAGGCAAGGTAGCCACAGGAACCTTGAAACAATTACCACTATCAATACACCACCATCACCTCCTCATAACACAGATTGATGATGGTGTTAAATCCAATAGTTTGCTGCTTAGGTATCGCTGACAAGGAAGGGAATTACACGGATGTCGGCCTTGTAGAAAACCATCTGTCGTGAATTCTTAGACAGGGTTGGTTGGATAGTGTACGACCTTGAGATTTAAAACACTGACAAATTGACATGAGGGAGTGGCCGGGTATTGAACAACTGACGCACACACTCAACGCACACACCACTGCCAGTCGATCCATAATTACCACATAGACCCAAGTGCAGTTTGTGTGACCTTGACTGTCCCGGCACTACAATGGCACTCCTCACTGGGTCGGGTAGTGTGTTGGAGTTTATAAAGGAGGAAGAATTAGTCACCAGTTTGTTTCTACGTTAAGTGCATGAGAGAATAGATTTGTTGTTGCCTCGCATGATTACGTTCAGTTTTCGGCGTGATGATGACATGTTAAGGAATCTATTTTAGAATGCTATTATCAGCCACTTGAAGGAGTATGTACAGTGTGTGTGTGTGTTTTTATTTATTTATTTATTTTTTATGATAGAATAATGGTGAAGGGAATATGCTTCAACATCGTTAAACATACTTTTCTTTTATTATTATTAGATATTCTAGTCCGATATTACTTTTTTTGCGTTCTCATAATCCATAAATACATCACTAAAAACTGGTAGCTCTATAAGTAGTAGCTATGCATGTTTAGCTGCTTATAACACACTTAGGTAATAACGTGGGTGTGTTTCTTTTTATTTACTATGCAATAACTGAAGGGTAAAAGTGTAATGATCTGACAACTGGAATTTCGCAACAAAATCATTCTATAATCTGTCTCCATTTGGTAGGGTAATGAAGGAATTCAGTGATTATCTTGCAACTTATGATATATATTTTTTTTTACATGCAGTGAAGGAATGCTTTTGAACTACACAGAATCATACATAATACTTTATAGTCTCTGTTTAGCATATGAATAAGTGCAGGTACTGTTACTGCCTTTCTTGTACAACTTTTTATTAATTTTATTTATTTATATACCTGTTATTTTCTTTTCTTGTGTATCTAGCAGGTTCCTTCCTCCCTCCCTCCCTCCCTCCCTCCCTCCCTCCCTCCCTCCCTCCCTCCCTCCCTCCCTCCCTCCCTCCCTCCCTCCCTCCCTCCCTTCCTTCCTTCCTTCCTTCCTTCCTACATGGATGGCTTTTACAAGTGATGTCATTTACTAGATAGAGTTAACAAGCTTTACTTAACATGATGGTATAGACATAGGTTAAATTATGTCAGTTATGCCAGACTTATAATTAGTATAAACTCATTGCATCACACCTGGATAGACCATAAAATAACACCTGACAAGAATTATAACAAGGTAGACACAGGTGTGGGTTTTGTCTAACATGTTTTGTGCTTCTACAGGTGTGCATCCTGGTCTTGTTAGTGGTGCAGGTGTGGGATTTTGTTCTTCACTGTTCACTCTTCAGGTTTGTTCTTCACTTGTCATATTTTCAGTTTTGATCCTTATTCTTTGCATGTCATCTCTCTTATACATGTTGGAGGAGGTGGAAGTGGAGTGCTGTGAGGGGAGAAAAAATACCATTGTTAATATAGCCTAATACCACTATATAAACATTAAAAAAAGTGCCAATTTAACAAGGACACCATCATAATAAACTGTAGGAAACCAATTTTAACTTAAGAATTGTACCATAGGCCTAAACAAGAATAGTTAGTGATACTGAGCTACTGTATGGAAACAAAAGCCATACAAAGGGTAGGGGAAGGGGGAAAGATGTGAGGGAGGAAGGTTGGTTAGGTTAGGTTAGGTTAGATTAGATTAGATTAGATTAGATTAGATTAGATTAGATTAGATTAGATTAGATTATAGCACTGAATGTATAGCTACTTAAGACATGCTGCTTAGAATATAAAGGTGAGCAGTGAACTTGAAACTGAATATCCTCTGTGTGTCTGGGTTAAGGTGAACAGGTAACGGATTTGATGGTCAGCGGCAAATCAACTTATATATTCTTCTGCCGTGAGAGGAGTTAACGTAAAATGGTTAATTGTCTAAAGGGAGGAGGAGGAGGAGGAGGAGGAGGAGGAGCAGCCAATACCTGCAGTGAGCCAATTATATCAGCGAGACATTCATTAAAAAGCAATACTAGACTTGGCTTTGGGGCAGAACAGATAGGATGGGAGGAAGGATGGGTCAAATAAAAGGTAATCAAGGAGAGGAAAGTTAAAAATCAGAGGCTGCAATAAGGCAAATGGTGCATCATATTGATCAGAATATTGGAAATTGCTCTGTGTGTGTGTGGGGAAAAGATGAAGTATAAAGTATAAGACATGCATGACTGAAATTCTAGACATAGTTACAAGGACACTGTGTTGGGATATATAGGAAGACAGCTGCACCAGATGGCTAATGGCTGAAAGGACTGAGGAGGCAGCTGTCTTCATCCGTCTTAAAGAGTCAACTTTCACAATGGACCTGTAAAAAAAAAGAAGCATTGTAATATGTTATCAAAAATAGATGTTCTCTTTTGTCTATTATACTTAAGTTTAATAGTTGCTTTAAAACACTGTATTGAAAAACTATAATGATGCATATGTTAGGGTTTGTTAGGGCTCATGAGGAACTTGTCATTTTGTTCAGGTTAGGGAAGGAGTGAATGGTAGAAAATGCATTGTGTGTATGTGCATATGTATGTGTGTGTGTGTGTGTGTGTGTGAGTGATGGGGTAGGATGGGGTGTGGAAGGGACAGTATTGAGCCAGACTGAGGAAGGGGTGGCAGTATTGAGCTAAGTCACCACAAGCAAGTGTTGTTAGACCACTGGGTGCCTGTCTTCAAGGAAAATAGTGTTGATGATAATGATGATGATGATGATAATGATGATGATGATGATGATGATGATGGTGATGGTGGTAGTGGTGGTGTGTGTGAGGTATTTAGGCTTTGTTTGGTAGTGATGGAACATGGTTGAGACTGATACTAACACTATCACAGAACTTACAATACTTATTGAACTATTTCCTCATAAAATCAAATATAATTTTGATTTAGGAAAGGAAAAAATAGTGAGCTAATCACAGTAAAATATTTAGTTCATTAGGTCTATCAGATACTGTAATAATATTTCCAATATCTCTAATAGCTTTCAAAAAAATGAGGAAATTTGTTATGCAAAAAAGATATGGTTTAATTTTACTGCGTAACTATTAGTCATAGAACAAATATTCATAATGACAGTTGTAGAGTTTAATTAGTTCTATCAGATGCTGCAATGATATTTCTAATATCTCTAATAGCTTTCGAGAAAATGAGTAGGAAAGTTATGTTTTGGAAAAAAGATATGGTTTAATTTTACTGCGTAATAATTAGTCATAGAACAAATATTCATAAAGACAATTGTAGAGTTTAATTAGGTCTAACAGATGCTGCAATGATATTTCCAATATCTAATAGCTTTTGAGAAAATTAGGAGGAAAGTTATGTTTTGGAAAAAGATACGGTTAAATTTTACTGAGTAATTATTAGTCATAGAACAAATATTCATAATGACAGTTGTAGAGTTTAATTAGTTCTATCAGATTCTGCAATGATATTTCCAATATCTCTAATAGCTTTCGAGTAAATGAGGAGGAAAGTCATGTTTTTATAATAATATACGGTTCCATTCTACTGCGTAATTATTAGTCATAGAACAAATATTCATTATGACAGTTGTAGAGTTTAATTAGGTCTATCAGATGCTACAATGATATTTCCAATATCTCTAATAGCTTCCGAGAAAATTAGAACGAAATCGATTTTTTGGAAAAAAGATACGGTTTAATTTTACTGCGTAATTATTATACATAGAACAAATATTCATTATTATAGTTGTAGAGCTTAATTAGGTCTATCAGATGCTGCAATGATATTTCCAATATCTCTAATAGCTTCCGAGAAAATTAGAACGAAATCTATTTTTTGGAAAAAAGATACGGTTTAATTTTACTGCGTAATTATTATACATAGAACAAATATTCATTATGACTGTTGTAGAGTTTAATTAGGTCTATCAGTTGCTGCAATGAGGATGAAAGTTATGTTGTGGAAAAATGATACGGTTTTATATTACTGCGTAATTATTAATCTTAGAACAAATATTCATTATGACAGTTGTAGAGTAAAATTAGGTCTATCAGACGATGCAATGATATTTCCAAAATGTCTAATAGCTTTCGAGAAAATGAGGAAGAAAAAAAAAGTGAGTGTTTCATTTTACTGCTAAATTTGATATAAGAACAAATATTCATTATGAAAGTTGTAGAGTTTAATTAGGTCTATCAGATGCTGCAATGATATTTCCAATAGCTCTAATAGCTTCCGAGAAAATTAGAATGAAATCTATTTTTTGGAAAAAATATACGGTTTAATTTTACTGCGTAATTATTATACATAGAACAAATATTCATTATGACAGTTGTAGAGTTTAATTAGGTCTATCAGATGCTGCATTGATATTTCCAATATCTCTAATAGCTTCCGAGAAAATTAGAATGAAATCTATTTTTTGGAAAAAAGATAGGGATTAATTTTACTGCGTAATTATTATACATAGAACGAATATTCATTATTACAGTTGTAGTGTTTAGTTAGGTCTATCAGATGCTGCAATGATATTTCCAATATCTTTAATAGCTTCCGAGAAAATTACAACGAAATCTATTTTTTGGAAAAAAGATATGGTATAATTTTACTGCGTAATTATTATACATAGAACAAATATTCATTTTGGCAGTTGTAAAGTTTAATTATGTCTATCAGATGCTGCATTGATATTTCCAATTTCTCTAATAGGTTCCGAGAAAAGTTGAACGAAATCTATATTTTGGAAAAAATATATGGTTTAATTTTACTGCATAATTATTATACATAGAACAAATATTCATTATGACAGTTGTAGGGTTTAATTAGGTCTATCAGTTGCTGCAATGATATTTCCAATATCTCTAATAGCTTCCGAGAAAATTAGAACGAAATCTATTTTTTGGAAAAAAGATACGGTTTAATTTTACTGCGTAATAATTATACATAGAACAAATATTCATTATGACAGTTGTAGAGTTTAATTAGGTTTATCAGGTGCTACAATGATATATACAATATCCCTAATAGCTTCCGAGAAAATTAGAATGAAATTTATTTTTTGGAAAAAAGATACGGTTTAATTTTACTGCGTAATTATTATACATAGAACAAATATTCATTTTGGCAGTTGTAAAGTTTAATTATGTCTATCAGATGCTGCATTGATATTTCCAATATCTCTAATAGCTTCCGAGAAAATTAGAACGAAATCTATTTTTTGAAAAAAAATATGGTTTAATTTTACTGCATAATTATTATACATAAAACAAATATTCATTATGACAGTTGTTGAGTTTAATTAGGTCTAGCAGATGCTGCAATGATATTTCCAATATCTCTAATAGCTTACGAGAAAATTAGAACAAAATCTATTTTCTGGAAAAAAGATACGGTTTAATTTTACTGCTTAATTATTATAAATAGAACAAATATTCATTATGACAGTTGTAGAGTTTAATTAGGTCTATCAGATGTTGCAATGATATTTCCAATATCTCTAATAGCTTTCGAGAAAATGATGAGGAAAGTTATGTTTTGGAAAAAAGATACGGTTTAATTTTTGCGTAATTATTATACATAGAACAAATATTAATTATGACAGTTGTAGAGTTTAATTAGGTCTATCAGATGCTGCAATGATATTTCCAATATCAAATAGCTTCCGAGAAAATTAAAACTAAATCTGTTTTTTGGAAAAAAGATATGGTTTAATTTTACTGCATAATTATTATACATAGAACAAATATTCATTATGACAGTTGTTGAGTTTAATTAGGTCTATCAGGGGCTGCAATGATATTTCCAATATCTCTAATAGCTTTCGAGAAAATTAGAACGAAATCTATTTTTTGGAAAAAAAATATACAGTTTAATTTTACTGCGTAATTATCATACATAGAACAAATATTCATTATGACAGTTGTATAATTTAATTAGGTCTATCAGTTGCTGCAATGATATATCCAATATCTCTAATAGCTTTGGAGAAAATGAGGAGGAAAGTTATGTTTTGGAAAAAAGATACGGTTTTATATTTCTGCCTAATTTTTAGTCATAGAACAAATATTCATAATGACAGTTGTAGAGTATAATAAGGTCTATCAGATGCAATAATATTTTAATATGTCTAATAGCTTTCGAGAAAATGAGGAAGAAAAAAAAAGTGATAGTCTCATTTTACTGCCAAATTTGATCTAAGAACAAATATTCATTATGACAGTTGTAGAGTTTAATTTGGTCTATCAGATGCTGCAATGGTATTTCCAATATCTCTAATAGCTTCCAAGAAAATAAGAACGAAATCAATTTTTTGGAAAAAAGATATGGTTTAATTTTACATCGTAATTATTATACATAGAACAAATATTCATTATGACAGTTGTAGAGTTTAATTAGGTCTATCAGATGCTGCAATGATATTTCCAATATCTAATAGCTTCCGAGAAAATTAGATCGAAATCTATTTTTTGGAAAAAAGATACGGTTTAATTTTACTGCGTAATAATTATACATAGAACAAATATTCATTATGAGAGTTGTAGAGTTTAATTAGGTCTATCAGAAGCTGCAATGATATTTCCAATATCTCTAATAGCTTCCGAGAAAATTAGATCGAAATCTATTTTTTGGAAAAAAGATACGGTTTAATTTTACTGCGTAATAATTATACATAGAACAAATATTCATTATGACAGTTGTAGAGTTTAATTAGGTCTATCAGATGCTGCAACGATATTTACAATATCTCTAATAGCTTCCGAGAAAATTAGAACGAAATCTATTTTTTGGAAAAAAGATACGGTTTAATTTTACTGCGTAATTATTATACATAGAACAAATGTTCATTATGACAGTTGTAGCGTTTAAATAAGTCTATCAGATGCTGCAATGATATTTCCAATATCTCTAATAGCTTCCGAGAAAATTAGAACGAAATCTATTTTTTGGAAAAAAGATACGGTTTAATTTTACTGCGTAATGATTATACATAGAACAAATATTCATTATGACTGTTGTAGCGTTTAATTAGGTCTATCAGATGCTGCAATGATATTTCCAATATCAAATAGCTTCCGAGAAAATTAAAACGAAATCTATTTTTTGGAAAAAAGATATGGTTTAATTTTACTGCATAATTATTATACATAGAACAAATATTCATTATGACAGTTGTTGAGTTTAATTAGGTCTATCAGGGGCTGCAATGATATTTCCAATATCTCTAATAGCTTTCGAGAAAATTAGAACGAAATCTATTTTTTGGAAAAAAAAGATACAGTTTAATTTTACTGCGTAATTATCATACATAGAACAAATATTCATTATGACAGTTGTAGAATTTAATTAAGTCTATCAGTTGCTGCAATGATATATCCAATATCTCTAATAGCTTTGGAGAAAATGAGGAGGAAAGTTATGTTTTGGAAAAAAGATACGGTTTTATATTTCTGCCTAATTTTTAGTCATAGAACAAATATTCATAATGACAGTTGTAGAGTATAATAAGGTCTATCAGATGCTGCAATAATATTTCTAATATGTCTAATAGCTTTCGAGAAAATAAGGAAGAAAAAAAAAGTGATAGTCTCATTTTACTGCCAAATTTGATCTAAGAACAAATATTCATTATGACAGTTGTAGAGTTTAATTAGGTCTATCAGATGCTGCAATGATATTTCCAATATCTCTAATAGCTTCCGAGAAAATTAGAACGAAATCTATTTTTTGGAAAAAAGATACGGTTTAATTTTACTGCGTAATAATTATACATAGAACAAATATTCATTATGACAGTTGTAGAGTTTAATTAGGTTTATTAGGTGCTACAATGATATATACAATATCCCTAATAGCTTCCGAGAAAATTAGAACGAAATGTATTTTTTGGAAAAAAGATACGGTTTAATTTTACTGCGTAATTATTATACATAGAACAAATATTCATTTTGGCAGTTGTAAAGTTTAATTATGTCTATCAGATGCTGCATTGATATTTCCAATTTCTCTAATAGGTTCCGAGAAAATTTGAACGAAATCTATATTTTGGAAAAAATATATGGTTTAATTTTACTGCATAATTATTATACATAGAACAAATATTCATTATGACAGTTGTAGAGTTTAATTAGGTCTATCAGTTGCTGCAATGATATTTCCAATATCTCTTAATAGCTTCCGAGAAAATTAGAACGAAATCTATTTTTTGGAAAAAAGATACGGTTTAATTTTACTGCGTAATAATTATACATAGAACAAATATTCATTATGACAGTTGTAGAGTTTAATTAGGTTTATCAGGTGCTACAATGATATATACAATATCCCTAATAGCTTCCGAGAAAATTAGAATGAAATTTATTTTTTGGAAAAAAGATACGGTTTAATTTTACTGCGTAATTATTATACATAGAACAAATATTCATTTTGGCAGTTGTAAAGTTTAATTATGTCTATCAGATGCTGCATTGATATTTCCAATATCTCTAATAGCTTCCGAGAAAATTAGAACGAAATCTATTTTTTGGAAAAAAAATATGGTTTAATTTTACTGCATAATTATTATACATAAAACAAATATTCATTATGACAGTTGTTGAGTTTAATTAGGTCTATCAGATGCTGCAATGATATTTCCAATATCTCTAATAGCTTACGAGAAAATTAGAACAAAATCTATTTTCTGGAAAAAAGATACGGTTTAATTTTACTGCTTAATTATTATAAATAGAACAAATATTCATTATGACAGTTGTAGAGTTTAATTAGGTCTATCAGATGTTGCAATGATATTTCCAATATCTCTAATAGCTTTCGAGAAAATGATGAGGAAAGTTATGTTTTGGAAAAAAGATACGGTTTAATTTTACTGCGTAATTATTATACATAGAACAAATATTCATTATGACAGTTGTTGAGTTTAATTAGGTCTATCAGGGGCTGCAATGATATTTCCAATATCTCTAATAGCTTTCGAGAAAATTAGAACGAAATCTATTTTTTGGAAAAAAAATATACAGTTTAATTTTACTGCGTAATTATCATACATAGAACAAATATTCATTATGACAGTTGTATAATTTAATTAGGTCTATCAGTTGCTGCAATGATATATCCAATATCTCTAATAGCTTTGGAGAAAATGAGGAGGAAAGTTATGTTTTGGAAAAAAGATACGGTTTTATATTTCTGCCTAATTTTTAGTCATAGAACAAATATTCATAATGACAGTTGTAGAGTATAATAAGGTCTATCAGATGCTGCAATAATATTTTAATATGTCTAATAGCTTTCGAGAAAATGAGGTAGAAAAAAAAAGTGATAGTCTCATTTTACTGCCAAATTTGATCTAAGAACAAATATTCATTATGACAGTTGTAGAGTTTAATTTGGTCTATCAGATGCTGCAATGGTATTTGCAATATCTCTAATAGCTTCCAAGAAAATAAGAACGAAATCTATTTTTTGGAAAAAAGATATGGTTTAATTTTAATTCGTAATTATTATACATAGAACAAATATTCATTATGACAGTTGTAGAGTTTAATTAGGTCTATCAGATGCTGCAATGATATTTCCAATATCTCTAATAGCTTCCGAGAAAATTAGATCGAAATCTATTTTTTGGAAAAAAGATACGGTTTAATTTTACTGCGTAATAATTATACATAGAACAAATATTCATTATGACAGTTGTAGAGTTTAATTAGGTCTATCAGATGCTGCAATGATATTTCCAATATCTCTAATAGCTTCCGAGAAAATTAGATCGAAATCTATTTTTTGGAAAAAAGATACGGTTTAATTTTACTGCGTAATAATTATACATAGAACAAATATTCATTATGACAGTTGTAGAGTTTAATTAGGTCTATCAGATGCTGCAATGATATTTACAATATCTCTAATAGCTTCCGAGAAAATTAGAACGAAATCAATTTTTTGGAAAAAAGATACGGTTTAATTTTACTGCGTAATTATTATACATAGAACAAATGTTCATTATGACAGTTGTAGCGTTTAAATAAGTCTATCAGATGCTGCAATGATATTTCCAATATCTCTAATAGCTTCCGAGAAAATTAGAACGAAATCTATTTTTTGGAAAAAAGATACGGTTTAATTTTACTGCGTAATGATTATACATAGAACAAATATTCATTATGACAATTGTAGAGTTTAATTGGGTTTATCAGGTGCTACAATGATATATACAATATCTCTAATAGCTTCCGAGAAAATTAGAACGAAATTTTTTTTTGGAAAAAAGATACGGTTTAATTTTACTGCGTAATTATTATACATAGAACAAATATTCATTATGACTGTTGTAGCGTTTAATTAGGTCTATCAGATGCTGCAATGATATTTCCAATATCAAATAGCTTCCGAGAAAATTAAAACGAAATCTATTTTTTGGAAAAAAGATATGGTTTAATTTTACTGCATAATTATTATACATAGAACAAATATTCATTATGACAGTTGTTGAGTTTAATTAGGTCTATCAGGGGCTGCAATGATATTTCCAATATCTGTAATAGCTTTCGAGAAAATTAGAACGAAATCTATTTTTTGGAAAAAAAAGATACAGTTTAATTTTACTGCGTAATTATCATACATAGAACAAATATTCATTATGACAGTTGTAGAATTTAATTAAGTCTATCAGTTGCTGCAATGATATATCCAATATCTCTAATAGCTTTGGAGAAAATGAGGAGGAAAGTTATGTTTTGGAAAAAAGATACGGTTTTATATTTCTGCCTAATTTTTAGTCATAGAACAAATATTCATAATGACAGTTGTAGAGTATAATAAGGTCTATCAGATGCTGCAATAATATTTCTAATATGTCTAATAGCTTTCGAGAAAATAAGGAAGAAAAAAAAAGTGATAGTCTCATTTTACTGCCAAATTTGATCTAAGAACAAATATTCATTATGACAGTTGTAGAGTTTAATTAGGTCTATCAGATGCTGCAATGATATTTCCAATATCTCTAATAGCTTCCGAGAAAATTAGAACGAAATCTATTTTTTGGAAAAAAGATACGGTTTAATTTTACTGCGTAATAATTATACATAGAACAAATATTCATTATGACAGTTGTAGAGTTTAATTAGGTTTATCAGGTGCTACAATGATATATACAATATCCCTAATAGCTTCCGAGAAAATTAGAACGAAATTTATTTTTTGGAAAAAAGATACGGTTTAATTTTACTGCGTAATTATTATACATAGAACAAATATTCATTTTGGCAGTTGTAAAGTTTAATTATGTCTATCAGATGCTGCATTGATATTTCCAATTTCTCTAATAGGTTCCGAGAAAAGTTGAACGAAATCTATATTTTGGAAAAAATATATGGTTTAATTTTACTGCATAATTATTATACATAGAACAAATATTCATTATGACAGTTATAGAGTTTAATTAGGTCTATCAGTTGCTGCAATGATATTTCCAATATCTCTAATAGCTTCCGAGAAAATTAGAACGAAATCTATTTTTTGGAAAAAAGATACGGTTTAATTTTACTGCGTAATAATTATACATAGAACAAATATTCATTATGACAGTTGTAGAGTTTAATTAGGTTTATCAGGTGCTACAATGATATATACAATATGCCTAATAGCTTCCGAGAAAATTAGAACGAAATTAATTTTTTGGAAAAAAGATACGGTTTAATTTTACTGCGTAATTATTATACATAGAACAAATATTCATTTTGGCAGTTGTAAAGTTTAATTATGTCTATCAGATGCTGCATTGATATTTCCAATATCTCTAATAGCTTCCGAGAAAATTAGAACGAAATCTATTTTTTGGAAAAAAAATATGGTTTAATTTTACTGCATAATTATTATACATAAAACAAATATTCATTATGACAGTTGTTGAGTTTAATTAGGTCTATCAGATGCTGCAATGATATTTCCAATATCTCTAATAGCTTACGAGAAAATTAGAACAAAATCTATTTTCTGGAAAAAAGATACGGTTTAATTTTACTGCTTAATTATTATAAATAGAACAAATATTCATTATGACAGTTGTAGAGTTTAATTAGGTCTATCAGATGTTGCAATGATATTTCCAATATCTCTAATAGCTTTCGAGAAAATGATGAGGAAAGTTATGTTTTGGAAAAAAGATACGGTTTAATTTTACTGCGTAATTATTATACATAGAACAAATATTCATTATGACAGTTGTTGAGTTTAATTAGGTCTATCAGGGGCTGCAATGATATTTCCAATATCTCTAATAGCTTTCGAGAAAATTAGAACGAAATCTATTTTTTGGAAAAAAAATATACAGTTTAATTTTACTGCGTAATTATCATACATAGAACAAATATTCATTATGACAGTTGTATAATTTAATTAGGTCTATCAGTTGCTGCAATGATATATCCAATATCTCTAATAGCTTTGGAGAAAATGAGGAGGAAAGTTATGTTTTGGAAAAAAGATACGGTTTTATATTTCTGCCTAATTTTTAGTCATAGAACAGATATTCATAATGACAGTTGTAGAGTATAATAAGGTCTATCAGATGCTGCAATAATATTTTAATATGTCTAATAGCTTTCGAGAAAATGAGGAAGAAAAAAAAAGTGATAGTCTCATTTTACTGCCAAATTTGATCTAAGAACAAATATTCATTATGACAGTTGTAGGGTTTAATTTGGTCTATCAGATGCTGCAATGGTATTTCCAATATCTCTAATAGCTTCCAAGAAAATAAGAACGAAATCTATTTTTTGGAAAAAAGATATGGTTTAATTTTACATCGTAATTATTATACATAGAACAAATATTCATTATGACAGTTGTAGAGTTTAATTAGGTCTATCAGATGCTGCAATGATATTTCCAATATCTCTAATAGCTTCGGAGAAAATTAGATCGAAATCTATTTTTTGGAAAAAAGATACGGTTTAATTTTACTGCGTAATAATTATACATAGAACAAATATTCATTATGACAGTTGTAGAGTTTAATTAGGTCTATCAGATGCTGCAATGATATTTCCAATATCTCTAATAGCTTCCGAGAAAATTAGATCGAAATCTATTTTTTGGAAAAAAGATACGGTTTAATTTTACTGCGTAATAATTATACATAGAACAAATATTCATTATGACAGTTGTAGAGTTTAATTAGGTCTATCAGATGCTGCAATGATATTTCCAATATCTCTAATAGCTTCCGAGAAAATTAGAACGAAATCTATTTTTTGGAAAAAAGATACGGTTTAATTTTACTGCGTAATTATTATACATAGAACAAATGTTCATTATGACAGTTGTAGCGTTTAAATAAGTCTATCAGATGCTGCAATGATATTTCCAATATCTCTAATAGCTTCCGAGAAAATTAGAACGAAATCTATTTTTTGGAAAAAAGATACGGTTTAATTTTACTGCGTAATGATTATACATAGAACAAATATTCATTATGACAATTGTAGAGTTTAATTGGGTTTATCAGGTGCTACAATGATATATACAATATCTCTAATAGCTTCCGAGAAAATTAGAACGAAATTTTTTTTTGGAAAAAAGATACGGTTTAATTTTACTGCGTAATTATTATACATAGAACAAATATTCATTATGACTGTTGTAGCGTTTAATTAGGTCTATCAGATGCTGCAATGATATTTCCAATATCAAATAGCTTCCGAGAAAATTAAAATGAAATCTATTTTTTGGAAAAAAGATATGGTTTAATTTTACTGCATAATTATTATACATAGAACAAATATTCATTATGACAGTTGTTGAGTTTAATTAGGTCTATCAGGGGCTGCAATGATATTTTCAATATCTCTAATAGCTTTCGAGAAAATTAGAACGAAATCTATTTTTTGGGAAAAAAATATACAGTTTAATTTTACTGCGTAATTATCATACATAAAACAAATATTCATTATGACAGTTGTAGAATTTAATTAGGTCTATCAGTTGATGCAATGATATATCCAATATCTCTAATAGCTTTGGAGAAAATGAGGAGGAAAGTTATGTTTTGGAAAAAAGATACAGTTTTATATTTCTGCCTAATTTTTAGTCATAGAACAAATATTCATAATGACAGTTGTAGAGTATAATAAGGTCTATCAGATGCTGCAATAATATTTCTAATATGTCTAATAGCTTTCGAGAAAATAAGGAAGAAAAAAAAAGTGATAGTCTCATTTTACTGCCAAATTTGATCTAAGAACAAATATTCATTATGACAGTTGTAGAGTTTAATTAGGTCTATCAGATGCTGCAATGATATTTCCAATATCTCTAATAGCTTCCGAGAAAATTAGAACGAAATCTATTTTTTGGAAAAAAGATACGGTTTAATTTTACTGCGTAATAATTATACATAGAACAAATATTCATTATGACAGTTGTAGAGTTTAATTAGGTTTATCAGGTGCTACAATGATATATACAATATCCCTAATAGCTTCCGAGAAAATTAGAACGAAATTTATTTTTTGGAAAAAAGATACGGTTTAATTTTACTGCGTAATTATTATACATAGAACAAATATTCATTTTGGCAGTTGTAAAGTTTAATTATGTCTATCAGATGCTGCATTGATATTTCCAATTTCTCTAATAGGTTCCGAGAAAAGTTGAACGAAATCTATATTTTGGAAAAAATATATGGTTTAATTTTACTGCATAATTATTATACATAGAACAAATATTCATGATGACAGTTATAGAGTTTAATTAGGTCTATCAGTTGCTGCAATGATATTTCCAATATCTCTAATAGCTTCCGAGAAAATTAGAACGAAATCTATTTTTTGGAAAAAAGATACGGTTTAATTTTACTGCGTAATAATTATACATAGAACAAATATTCATTATGACAGTTGTAGAGTTTAATTAGGTTTATCAGGTGCTACAATGATATATACAATATCCCTAATAGCTTCCGAGAAAATTAGAATGAAATTTATTTTTTGGAAAAAAGATACGGTTTAATTTTACTGCGTAATTATTATACATAGAACAAATATTCATTTTGGCAGTTGTAAAGTTTAACTATGTCTATCAGATGCTGCATTGATATTTCCAATATCTCTAATAGCTTCCGAGAAAATTAGAATGAAATCTATTTTTTGGAAAAAAAATATGGTTTAATTTTACTGCATAATTATTATACATAAAACAAATATTCATTATGACAGTTGTTGAGTTTAATTAGGTCTATCAGATGCTGCAATGATATTTCCAATATCTCTAATAGCTTACGAGAAAATTAGAACAAAATCTATTTTCTGGAAAAAAGATACGGTTTAATTTTACTGCTTAATTATTATAAATAGAACAAATATTCATTATGACAGTTGTGGAGTTTAATTAGGTCTATCAGATGTTGCAATGATATTTCCAATATCTCTAATAGCTTTCGAGAAAATGATGAGGAAAGTTATGTTTTGGAAAAAAGATACGGTTTAATTTTTGCGTAATTATTATACATAGAACAAATATTCATTATGACAGTTGTTGAGATTAATTAGGTCTATCAGGGGCTGCAATGATATTTCCAATATCTCTAATAGCTTTCGAGAAAATTAGAACGAAATCTATTTTTTGGAAAAAAAATATACAGTTTAATTTTACTGCGTAATTATCATACATAGAACAAATATTCATTATGACAGTTGTATAATTTAATTAGGTCTATCAGTTGCTGCAATGATATATCCAATATCTCTAATAGCTTTGGAGAAAATGAGGAGGAAAGTTATGTTTTGGATAAAAGATACGGTTTTATATTTCTGCCTAATTTTTAGTCATAGAACAAATATTCATAATGACAGTTGTAGAGTATAATAAGGTCTATCAGATGCTGCAATAATATTTTAATATGTCTAATAGCTTTCGAGAAGATGAGGAAGTAAAAAAAAGTGATAGTCTCATTTTACTGCCAAATTTGATCTAAGAAGAAATATTCATTATGACAGTTGTAGAGTTTAATTTGGTCTATCAGATGCTGCAATGGTATTTCCAATATCTCTAATAGCTTCCAAGAAAATAAGAACGAAATAAATTTTTTGGAAAAAAGATATGGTTTAATTTTACATCGTAATTATTATACATAGAACAAATATTCATTATGACAGTTGTAGAGTTTAATTAGGTCTATCAGATGCTGCAATGATATTTCCAATATCTCTAATAGCTTCCGAGAAAATTAGATCGAAATCTATTTTTTGGAAAAAAGATACGGTTTAATTTTACTGCGTAATAATTATACATAGAACAAATATTCATTATGACAGTTGTAGAGTTTAATTAGGTCTATCAGACGCTGCAATGATATTTCCAATATCTCTAATAGCTTCCGAGAAAATTAGATCGAAATCTATTTTTTGGAAAAAAGATACGGTTTAATTTTACTGCGTAATAATTATACATAGAACAAATATTCATTATGACAGTTGTAGAGTTTAATTAGGTCTATCAGATGCTGCAATGATATTTACAATATCTCTAATAGCTTCCGAGAAAATTAGAACGAAATCAATTTTTTGGAAAAAAGATACGGTTTAATTTTACTGCGTAATTATTATACATAGAACAAATGTTCATTATGACAGTTGTAGCGTTTAAATAAGTCTATCAGATGCTGCAATGATATTTCCAATATCTCTAATAGCTTCCGAGAAAATTAGAACGAAATCTATTTTTTGGAAAAAAGATACGGTTTAATTTTACTGCGTAGTGATTATACATAGAACAAATATTCATTATGACAATTGTAGAGTTTAATTGGGTTTATCAGGTGCTACAATGATATATACAATATCTCTAATAGCTTCCGAGAAAATTAGAACGAAATTTTTTTTTGGAAAAAAGATACGGTTTAATTTTACTGCGTAATTATTATACATAGAACAAATATTCATTATGACTGTTGTAGCGTTTAATTAGGTCTATCAGATGCTGCAATGATATTTCCAATATCAAATAGCTTCCGAGAAAATTAAAACGAAATCTATTTTTTGGAAAAAAGATATGGTTTAATTTTACTGCATAATTATTATACATAGAACAAATATTCATTATGACAGTTGTTGAGTTTAATTAGGTCTATCAGGGGCTGCAATGATATTTCCAATATCTCTAATAGCTTTCGAGAAAATCATAACGAAATCTATTTTTTGGAAAAAAAATATACAGTTTAATTTTACTGCGTAATTATCATACATAGAACAAATATTCATTATGACAGTTGTAGAATTTAATTAGGTCTATCAGTTGCTGCAATGATATATCCAATATCTCAAATAGCTTTGGAGAAAATGAGGAGGAAAGTTATGTTTTGGAAAAAAGATACGGTTTTATATTTCTGCCTAATTTTTAGTCATAGAACAAATATTCATAATGACAGTTGTAGAGTATAATAAGGTCTATCAGATGCTGCAATAATATTTCTAATATGTCTAATAGCTTTCGAGAAAATAAGGAAGAAAAAAAAAGTGATAGTCTCATTTTACTGCCAAATTTGATCTAAGAACAAATATTCATTATGACAGTTGTAGAGTTTAATTAGGTCTATCAGATGCTGCAATGATATTTCCAATATCTCTAATAGCTTCCGAGAAAATTAGAACGAAATCAATTTTTTGGAAAAAAGATACGGTTTAATTTTACTGCGTAATAAGTATACATAGAACAAATATTCATTATGACAGTTGTAGAGTTTAATTAGGTTTATCAGGTGCTACAATGATATATACAATATCCCTAATAGCTTCCGAGAAAATTAGAACGAAATTTATTTTTTGGAAAAAAGATACGGTTTAATTTTACTGCGTAATTATTAAACATAGAACAAATATTCATTTTGGCAGTTGTAAAGTTTAATTATGTCTATCAGATGCTGCATTGATATTTCCAATTTCTCTAATAGGTTCCGAGAAAATTTGAACGAAATCTATATTTTGGAAAAAATATATGGTTTAATTTTACTGCATAATTATTATACATAGAACAAATATTCGTTATGACAGTTGTAGAGTTTAATTAGGTCCATCAGTTGCTGCAATGATATTTCCAATATCTCTAATAGCTTCCGAGAAAATTTGAACGAAATCTATTTTTTGGAAAAAAGATACGGTTTAATTTTACTGCGTAATAATTATACATAGAACAAATATTCATTACGACAGTTGTAGAGTTTAATTAGGTTTATCAGGTGCTACAATGATATATACAATATCCCTAATAGCTTCCGAGAAAATTAGAACGAAATTAATTTTTTGGAAAAAAGATACGGTTTAATTTAACTGCGTAATTATTATACATAGAACAAATATTCATTTTGGCAGTTGTAAAGTTTAATTATGTCTATCAGATGCTGCATTGATATTTCCTATATCTCTAATAGCTTCCGAGAAAATTAGAACGAAATCTATTTTTTGGAAAAAAAATATGGTTTAATTTTACTGCATAATTATTATACATAAAACAAATATTCATTATGACAGTTGTTGAGTTTAATTAGGTCTATCAGATGCTGCAATGATATTTCCAATATCTCTAATAGCTTACGAGAAAATTAGAACAAAATCTATTTTCTGGAAAAAAGATACGGTTTAATTTTACTGCTTAATTATTATAAATAGAACAAATATTAATTATGACAGTTGTAGAGTTTAATTAGGTCTATCAGATGTTGCAATTATATTTCCAATATCTCTAATAGCTTTCGAGAAAATGATGAGGAAAGTTATGTTTTGGAAAAAAGATACGGTTTAATTTTACTGCGTAATTATTATACATAGAACAAATATTCATTATGACAGTTGTTGAGTTTAATTAGGTCTATCAGGGGCTGCAATGATATTTCCAATATCTCTAATAGCTTTCGATAAAATTAGAACGAAATCTATTTTTTGGAAAAAAAATATACAGTTTAATTTTACTGCGTAATTATCATACATAGAACAAATATTCATTATGACAGTTGTATAATTTAATTAGGTCTATCAGTTGCTGCAATGATATATCCAATATCTCTAATAGCTTTGAAGAAAATGAGGAGGAAAGTTATGTTTTGGAAAAAAGATACGGTTTTATATTTCTGCCTAATTTTTAGTCATAGAACAAATATTCATAATGACAGTTGTAGAGTATAATAAGGTCTATCAGATGCTGCAATAATATTTCTAATATGTCTAATAGCTTTCGAGAAAATAAGGAAGAAAAAAAAAGTGATAGTCTCATTTTACTGCCAAATTTGATCTAAGAACAAATATTCATTATGACAGTTGTAGAGTTTAATTAGGTCTATCAGATGCTGCAATGATATTTCCAATATCTCTAATAGCTTCCGAGAAAATTAGAACGAAATCTATTTTTTGGAAAAAAGATATGGTTTAATTTTACATCGTAATTATTATACATAGAACAAATATTCATTATGACAGTTGTAGAGTTTAATTAGGTCTATCAGATGCTGCAATGATATTTCCAATATCTCTAATAGCTTCCGAGAAAATTAGATCGAAATCTATTTTCTGGAAAAAAGATACGGTTTAATTTTACTGCGTAATAATTATACATAGAACAAATATTCATTATGACAGTTGTAGAGTTTAATTAGGTCTATCAGATGCTGCAATGATATTTCCAATATCTCTAATAGTTTCCGAGAAAATTAGATCGAAATCTATTTTTTGGAAAAAAGATACGGTTTAATTTTACTGCGTAATAATTATACATAGAACAAATATTCATTATGACAGTTGTAGAGTTTAATTAGGTCTATCAGATGCTGCAATGATATTTACAATATCTCTAATAGCTTCCGAGAAAATTAGAACGAAATCTATTTTTTGGAAAAAAGATACGGTTTAATTTTACTGCGTAATTATTATACATAGAACAAATGTTCATTATGACAGTTGTAGCGTTTAAATAAGTCTATCAGATGCTGCAATAATATTTCCAATATCTCTAATAGCTTCCGAGAAAATTAGAACGAAATCAATTTTTTGGAAAAAAGATATGGTTTAATTTTACTGCGTAATGATTATACATAGAACAAATATTCATTATGACAATTGTAGAGTTTAATTGGGTTTATCAGGTGCTACAATGATATATACAATATCTCTAATAGCTTCCGAGAAAATTAGAACGAAATTTTTTTTTGGAAAAGATACGGTTTAATTTTACTGCGTAATTATTATACATAGAACAAATATTCATTATGACTGTTGTAGCGTTTAATTAGGTCTATCAGATGCTGCAATGATATTTCCAATATCAAATAGCTTCCGAGAAAATTAAAACGAAATCTATTTTTTGGAAAAAAGATATGGTTTAATTTTACTGCATAATTATTATACATAGAACAAATATTCATTATGACAGTTGTTGAGTTTAATTAGGTCTATCAGGGGCTGCAATGATATTTCCAATGTCTCTAATAGCTTTCGAGAAAATTAGAACGAAATCTATTTTTTGGAAAAAAAATATACAGTTTAATTTTACTGCGTAATTATCATACATAGAACAAATATTCATTATGACAGTTGTAGAATTTAATTAGGTCTATCAGTTGCTGCAATGATATATCCAATATCTCTAATAGCTTTGGAGAAAATGAGGAGGAAAGTTATGTTTTGGAAAAAAGATATGGTTTTATATTTCTGCCTAATTTTTAGTCATAGAACAAATATTCATAATGACAGTTGTAGAGTATAATAAGGTCTATCAGATGCTGCAATAATATTTTAATATGTCTAATAGCTTTCGAGAAAATGAGGAAGAAAAAAAAAGTGATAGTCTCATTTTACTGCCAAATTTGATTTAAGAACAAATATTCATTATGACAGTTGTAGAGTTTAATTTGGTCTATCAGATGCTGCAATGGTATTTCCAATATCTCTAATAGCTTCCAAGAAAATAAGAACGAAATCTATTTTTTGGAAAAAAGATATGGTTTAATTTTACATCGTAATTATTATACATAGAACAAATATTCATTATGACAGTTGTAGAGTTTAATTAGATCTATCAGATGCTGCAATGATATTTCCAATATCTCTAATAGCTTCCGAGAAAATTAGATCGAAATCTATTTTTTGGAAAAAAGATACGGTTTAATTTTACTGCGTAATAATTATACATAGAACAAATATTCATTATGACAGTTGTAGAGTTTAATTAGGTCTATCAGATGCTGCAATGATATTTCCAATATCTCTAATAGCTTCCGAGAAAAGTAGATCGAAATCTATTTTTTGGAAAAAAGATACGGTTTAATTTTACTGCGTAATAATTATACATAGAACAAATATTCATTATGACAGTTGTAGAGTTTAATTAGGTCTATCAGATGCTGCAATGATATTTACAATATCTCTAATAGCTTCCGAGAAAATTAGAACGAAATCTATTTTTTGGAAAAAAGATACGGTTTAATTTTACTGCGTAATTATTATACATAGAACAAATGTTCATTATGACAGTTGTAGCGTTTAAATAAGTCTATCAGATGCTGCAATGATATTTCCAATATCTCTAATAGCTTCCGAGAAAATTAGAACGAAATCAATTTTTTGGAAAAAAGATACGGTTTAATTTTACTGCGTAATGATTATACATAGAACAAATATTCATTATGACAATTGTAGAGTTTAATTGGGTTTATCAGGTGCTACAATGATATATACAATATCTCTAATAGCTTCCGAGAAAATTAGAACGAAATTTTTTTTTGGAAAAAAGATACGGTTTATTTTTACTGCGTAATTATTATACATAGAACAAATATTCATTATGACTGTTGTAGCGTTTAATTAGGTCTATCAGATGCTGCAATGATATTTCCAATATCAAATAGTTTCCGAGAAAATTAAAATGAAATCTATTTTTTGGAAAAAAGATATGGTTTAATTTTACTGCATAATTATTATACATAGAACAAATATTCATTATGACAGTTGTTGAGTTTAATTAGGTCTATCAGGGGCTGCAATGATATTTCCAATATCTCTAATAACTTTCGAGAAAATTAGAACGAAATCTATTTTTTGGAAAAAAAAATATACAGTTTAATTTTACTGCGTAATTATCATACATAGAACAAATATTCATTATGACAGTTGTAGAATTTAATTAGGTCTATCAGTTGCTGCAATGATATATCCAATATCTCTAATAGCTTTGGAGAAAATGAGGAGGAAAGTTATGTTTTGAAAAAAAGATACGGTTTTATATTTCTGCCTAATTTTTAGTCATAGAACAAATATTCATAATGACAGTTGTAGAGTATAATAAGGTCTATCAGATGCTGCAATAATATTTTAATATGTCTAATAGCTTTCGAGAAAATGAGGAAGAAAAAAAAAGTGATAGTCTCATTTTACTGCCAAATTTGATCTAAGAACAAATATTCATTATGACAGTTGTAGAGTTTAATTTGGTCTATCAGATGCTGCAATGGTATTTCCAATATCTCTAATAGCTTCAAAGAAAATAAGAACGAAATCTATTTTTTGGAAATAAGATATGGTTTAATTTTACATCGTAATTATTATACATAGAACAAATATTCATTATGACAGTTGTAGAGTTTAATTAGATCTATCAGATGCTGCAATGATATTTCCAATATCTCTAATAGCTTCCGAGAAAATTAGATCGAAATCTATTTTTTGGAAAAAAGATACGGTTTAATTTTACTGCGTAATAATTATACATAGAACAAATATTCATTATGACAGTTGTAGAGTTTAATTAGGTCTATCAGATGCTGCAATGATATTTCCAATATATCTAATAGCTTCGGAGAAAATTAGATCGAAATCTATTTTTTGGAAAAAAGATACGGTTTAATTTTACTGCGTAATAATTATACATAGAATAAATATTCATTATGACAGTTGTAGAGTTTAATTAGGTCTATCAGATGCTGCAATGATATTTACAATATCTCTAATAGCTTCCGAGAAAATTAGAACGAAATCTATTTTTTGGAAAAAAGATACGGTTTAATTTTACTGCGTAATTATTATACATAGAACAAATGTTCATTATGACAGTTGTAGCGTTTAAATAAGTCTATCAGATGCTGCAATGATATTTCCAATATCTCTAATAGCTTCCGAGAAAATTAGAACGAAATCTATTTTTTGGAAAAAAGATACGGTTTAATTTTACTGCGTAATGATTATACATAGAACAAATATTCATTATGACAATTGTAGAGTTTAAATGGGTTTATCAGGTGCTACAATGATATATACAATATCTCTAATAGCTTCCGAGAAAATTAGAACGAAATCTATTTTTTGGAAAAAAGATACGGTTTAATTTTTCTGCGTAATTATTATACATAGAACAAATGTTCATTATGACAGTTGTAGCGTTTAAATAAGTCTATCAGATGCTGCAATGATATTTCCAATATCTCTAATAGCTTCCGAGAAAATTAGAACGAAATCAATTTTTTGGAAAAAAGATACGGTTTAATTTTACTGCGTAATGATTATACATAGAACAAATATTCATTATGACAATTGTAGAGTTTAATTGGGTTTATCAGGTGCTACAATGATATATACAAGATCTCTAATAGCTTCCGAGAAAATTAGAACGAAATTTTTTTTTGGAAAAAAGATACGGTTTAATTTTACTGCGTAATTATTATACATAGAACAAATATTCATTATGACTGTTGTAGCGTTTAATTAGGTCCATCAGATGCTGCAATGATATTTCCAATATCAAATAGCTTCCGAGAAAATTAAAACGAAATCTATTTTTTGGAAAAAAGATATGGTTTAATTTTACTGCATAATTATTATACATAGAACAAATATTCATTATGACAGTTGTTGAGTTTAATTAGGTCTATCAGGGGCTGCAATGATATTTCCAATATCTCTAATAGCTTTCGAGAAAATTAGAACGAAATCTATTTTTTGGAAAAAAAATATACAGTTTAATTTTACTGCGTAATTATCATACATAGAACAAATATTCATTATGACAGTTGTAGAATTTAATTAGGTCTATCAGTTGCTGCAATGATATATCCAATATCTCTAATAGCTTTGGAGAAAATGAGGAGGAAAGTTATGTTTTGGAAAAAAGATACGGTTTTATATTTCTGCCTAATTTTTAGTCATAGAACAAATATTCATAATGACAGTTGTAGAGTATAATAAGGTCTATCAGATGCTGCAATAATATTTCTAATATGTCTAATAGCTTTCGAGAAAATAAGGAAGAAAAAAAAAGTGATAGTCTCATTTTACTGCCAAATTTGATCTAAGAACAAATATTCATTATGACAGTTGTAGAGTTTAATTAGGTCTATCAGATGCTGCAATGATATTTCCAATATCTCTAATAGCTTCCGAGAAAATTAGAACGAAATCTATTTTTTGGAAAAAAGATATGGTTTAATTTTACATCGTAATTATTATACATAGAACAAATATTCATTATGACAGTTGTAGAGTTTAATTAGGTCTATCAGATGCTGCAATGATATTTCCAATATCTCTAATAGCTTCCGAGAAAATTAGATCGAAATCTATTTTCTGGAAAAAAGATACGGTTTAATTTTACTGCGTAATAATTATACATAGAACAAATATTCATTATGACAGTTGTAGAGTTTAATTAGGTCTATCAGATGCTGCAATGATATTTCCAATATCTCTAATAGCTTCCGAGAAAATTAGATCGAAATCTATTTTTTGGAAAAAAGATACGGTTTAATTTTACTGCGTAATAATTATACATAGAACAAATATTCATTATGACAGTTGTAGAGTTTAATTAGGTCTATCAGATGCTGCAATGATATTTACAATATCTCTAATAGCTTCCGAGAAAATTAGAACGAAATCTATTTTTTGCAAAAAAGATACGGTTTAATTTTACTGCGTAATTATTATACATAGAACAAATGTTCATTATGACAGTTGTAGCGTTTAAATAAGTCTATCAGATGCTGCAATGATATTTCCAATATCTCTAATAGCTTCCGAGAAAATTAAAACGAAATCTATTTTTTGGAAAAAAGATATGGTTTAATTTTACTGCATAATTATTATACATAGAACAAATATTCATTATGACAGTTGTAGCGTTTAATTAGGTCTATCAGATGCTGCAATGATATTTCCAATATCAAATAGCTTCCGAGAAAATTAAAACGAAATCTATTTTTTGGAAAAAAGATATGGTTTAATTTTACTGCATAATTATTATACATAGAACAAATATTCATTATGACAGTTGTTGAGTTTAATTAGGTCTATCAGGGGCTGCAATGATATTTCCAATATCTCTAATAGCTTTCGAGAAAATTAGAACGAAATCTATTTTTTGGAAAAAAATATACAGTTTAATTTTACTGCGTAATTATCATACATAGAACAAATATTCATTATGACAGTTGTAGAATTTAATTAGGTCTATCAGTTGCTGCAATGATATATCCAATATCTCTAATAGCTTTGGAGAAAATGAGGAGGAAAGTTATGTTTTGAAAAAAAGATACGGTTTTATATTTCTGCCTAATTTTTAGTCATAGAACAAATATTCATAATGACAGTTGTAGAGTATAATAAGGTCTATCAGATGCTGCAATAATATTTTAATATGTCTAATAGCTTTCGAGAAAATGAGGAAGAAAAAAAAAGTCATAGTCTCATTTTACTGCCAAATTTGATCTAAGAACAAATATTCATTATGACAGTTGTAGAGTTTAATTTGGTCTATCAGATGCTGCAATGGTATTTCCAATATCTCTAATAGCTTCAAAGAAAATAAGAACGAAATCTATTTTTTGGAAAAAAGATATGGTTTAATTTTACAACGTAATTATTATACATAGAACAAATATTCATTATGACAGTTGTAGAGTTTAATTAGATCTATCAGATGCTGCAATGATATTTCCAATATCTCTAATAGCATCCGAGAAAATTAGATCGAAATCTATTTTTTGGAAAAAAGATACGGTTTAATTTTACTGCGTAATAATTATACATAGAACAAATATTCATTATGACAGTTGTAGAGTTTAATTAGGTCTATCAGATGCTGCAATAATATTTCTAATATGTCTAATAGCTTTCGAGAAAATAAGGAAGAAAATAAAAGTGATAGTCTCATTTTACTGCCAAATTTGATCTAAGAACAAATATTCATTATGACAGTTGTAGAGTTTAATTAGGTCTATCAGATGCTGCAATGATATTTCCAATATCTCTAATAGCTTCCGAGAAAATTAGAACGAAATCTATTTTTTGGAAAAAAGATATGGTTTAATTTTACATCGTAATTATTATACATAGAACAAATATTCATTATGACAGTTGTAGAGTTTAATTAGGTCTATCAGATGCTGCAATGATATTTCCAATATCTCTAATAGCTTCCGAGAAAATTAGATCGAAATCTATTTTCTGGAAAAAAGATACGGTTTAATTTTACTGCGTAATAATTATACATAGAACAAATATTCATTATGACAGTTGTAGAATTTAATTAGGTCTATCAGTTGCTGCAATGATATATCCAATATCTCTAATAGCTTTGGAGAAAATGAGGAGGAAAGTTATGTTTTGAAAAAAAGATACGGTTTTATATTTCTGCCTAATTTTTAGTCATAGAACAAATATTCATAATGACAGTTGTAGAGTATAATAAGGTCTATCAGATGCTGCAATAATATTTTAATATGTCTAATAGCTTTCGAGAAAATGAGGAAGAAAAAAAAAGTGATAGTCTCATTTTACTGCCAAATTTGATCTAAGAACAAATATTCATTATGACAGTTGTAGAATTTAATTTGGTCTATCAGATGCTGCAATGGTATTTCCAATATCTCTAATAGCTTCCAAGAAAATAAGAACGAAATCTATTTTTTGGAAAAAAGATATGGTTTAATTTTACATCGTAATTATTATACATAGAACAAATATTCATTATGACAGTTGTAGAGTTTAATTAGGTCTATCAGATGCTGCAATGATATTTCCAATATCTCTAATAGCTTCCGAGAAAATTAGATCGAAATCTATTTTCTGGAAAAAAGATACGGTTTAATTTTACTGCGTAATAATTATACATAGAACAAATATTCATTATGACAGTTGTAGAGTTTAATTAGGTCTATCAGATGCTGCAATGATATTTCCAATATCTCTAATAGCTTCCGAGAAAATTAGATCGAAATCTATTTTTTGGAAAAAAGATACGGTTTAATTTTACTGCGTAATAATTATACATAGAACAAATATTCATTATGACAGTTGTAGAGTTTAATTAGGTCTATCAGATGCTGCAATGATATTTACAATATCTCTAATAGCTTCCGAGAAAATTAGAACGAAATCTATTTTTTGGAAAAAAGATACGGTTTAATTTTACTGCGTAATTATTATACATAGAACAAATGTTCATTATGACAGTTGTAGCGTTTAAATAAGTCTATCAGATGCTGCAATGATATTTCCAATATCTCTAATAGCTTCCGAGAAAATTAGAACGAAATCAATTTTTTGGAAAAAAGATACGGTTTAATTTTACTGCGTAATGATTATACATAGAACAAATATTCATTATGACATTTGTAGAGTTTAATTGGGTTTATCAGGTGCTACAATGATATATACAATATCTCTAATAGCTTCCGAGAAAATTAGAACGAAATTTTTTTTTGGAAAAAAGATACGGTTTAATTTTACTGCGTAATTATTATACATAGAACAAATATTCATTATGACTGTTGTAGCGTTTAATTAGGTCTATCAGATGCTGCAATGATATTTCCAATATCAAATAGCTTCCGAGAAAATTAAAACGAAATCTATTTTTTGGAAAAAAGATATGGTTTAATTTTACTGCATAATTATTATACATAGAACAAATATTCATTATGACAGTTGTTGAGTTTAATTAGGTCTATCAGGGGCTGCAATGATATTTCCAATATCTCTAATAGCTTTCGAGAAAATTAGAACGAAATCTATTTTTTGGAAAAAAAATATACAGTTTAATTTTACTGCGTAATTATCATACATAGAACAAATATTCATTATGACAGTTGTAGAATTTAATTAGGTCTATCAGTTGCTGCAATGATATATCCAATATCTCTAATAGCTTTGGAGAAAATGAGGAGGAAAGTTATGTTTTGGAAAAAAGATACGGTTTTATATTTCTGCCTAATTTTTAGTCATAGAACAAATATTCATAATGACAGTTGTAGAGTATAATAAGGTCTATCAGATGCTGCAATAATATTTTAATATGTCTAATAGCTTTCGAGAAAATGAGGAAGAAAAAAAAAGTGATAGTCTCATTTTACTGCCAAATTTGATCTAAGAACAAATATTCATTATGACAGTTGTAGAGTTTAATTTGGTCTATCAGATGCTGCAATGGTATTTCCAATATCTCTAATAGCTTCCAAGAAAATAAGAACGAAATCTATTTTTTGGAAAAAAGATATGGTTTAATTTTACATCGTAATTATTATACATAGAACAAATATTCATTATGACAGTTGTAGAGTTTAATTAGATCTATCAGATGCTGCAATGATATTTCCAATATCTCTAATAGCTTCCGAGAAAATTAGATCGAAATCTATTTTTTGGAAAAAAGATACGGTTTAATTTTACTGCGTAATAATTATACATAGAACAAATATTCATTATGACAGTTGTAGAGTTTAATTAGGTCTATCAGATGCTGCAATGATATTTCCAATATCTCTAATAGCTTCCGAGAAAATTAGATCGAAATCTATTTTTTGGAAAAAAGATACGGTTTAATTTTACTGCGTAATAATTATACATAGAACAAATATTCATTATGACAGTTGTAGAGTTTAATTAGGTCTATCAGATGCTGCAATGATATTTACAATATCTCTAATAGCTTCCGAGAAAATTAGAACGAAATCTATTTTTTGGAAAAAAGATACGGTTTAATTTTACTGCGTAATTATTATACATAGAACAAATGTTCATTATGACAGTTGTAGCGTTTAAATAAGTCTATCAGATGCTGCAATGATATTTACAATATCTCTAATAGCTTCCGAGAAAATTAGAACGAAATCTATTTTTTGGAAAAAAGATACGGTTTAATTTTACTGCGTAATGATTATACATAGAACAAATATTCATTATGACAATTGTAGAGTTTAATTGGGTTTATCAGGTGCTACAATGATATATACAATATCTCTAATAGCTTCCGAGAAAATTAGAATGAAATTTTTTTTTGGAAAAAAGATACGGTTTAATTTTACTGCGTAATTATTATACATAGAACAAATATTCATTATGACTGTTGTAGCGTTTAATTAGGTCTATCAGATGCTGCAATGATATTTCCAATATCAAATAGCTTCCGAGAAAATTAAAACGAAATCTATTTTTTGGAAAAAAGATATGGTTTAATTTTACTGCATAATTATTATACATAGAACAAATATTCATTATGACAGTTGTTGAGTTTAATTAGGTCTATCAGGGGCTGCAATGATATTTTCAATATCTCTAATAGCTTTCGAGAAAATTAGAACGAAATCTATTTTTTGGAAAAAAAATATACAGTTTAATTTTACTGCGTAATTATCATACATAGAACAAATATTCATTATGACAGTTGTAGAATTTAATTAGGTCTATCAGTTGCTGCAATGATATATCCAATATCTCTAATAGCTTTGGAGAAAATGAGGAGGAAAGTTATGTTTTGGAAAAAAGATACGGTTTTATATTTCTGCCTAATTTTTAGTCATAGAACAAATATTCATAATGACAGTTGTAGAGTATAATAAGGTCTATCAGATGCTGCAATAATATTTCTAATATGTCTAATAGCTTTCGAGAAAATAAGGAAGAAAATAAAAGTGATAGTCTCATTTTACTGCCAAATTTGATCTAAGAACAAATATTCATTATGACAGTTGTAGAGTTTAATTAGGTCTATCAGATGCTGCAATGATATTTCCAATATCTCTAATAGCTTCCGAGAAAATTAGAACGAAATCTATTTTTTGGAAAAAAGATATGGTTTAATTTTACATCGTAATTATTATACATAGAACAAATATTCATTATGACAGTTGTAGAGTTTAATTAGGTCTATCAGATGCTGCAATGATATTTCCAATATCTCTAATAGCTTCCGAGAAAATTAGATCGAAATCTATTTTCTGGAAAAAAGATACGGTTTAATTTTACTGCGTAATAATTATACATAGAACAAATATTCATTATGACAGTTGTAGAGTTTAATTAGGTCTATCAGATGCTGCAATGATATTTCCAATATCTCTAATAGCTTCCGAGAAAATTAGATCGAAATCTATTTTTTGGAAAAAAGATACGGTTTAATTTTACTGCGTAATAATTATACATAGAACAAATATTCATTATGACAGTTGTAGAGTTTAATTAGGTCTATCAGATGCTGCAATGATATTTACAATATCTCTAATAGCTTCCGAGAAAATTAGAACGAAATCTATTTTTTGGAAAAAAGATACGGTTTAATTTTACTGCGTAATTATTATACATAGAACAAATGTTCATTATGACAGTTGTAGCGTTTAAATAAGTCTATCAGATGCTGCAATGATATTTCCAATATCTCTAATAGCTTCCGAGAAAATTAGAACGAAATCAATTTTTTGGAAAAAAGATACGGTTTAATTTTACTGCGTAATGATTATACACAGAACAAATATTCATTATGACATTTGTAGAGTTTAATTGGGTTTATCAGGTGCTACAATGATATATACAATATCTCTAATAGCTTCCGAGAAAATTAGAACGAAATTTTTTTTTGGAAAAAAGATACGGTTTAATTTTACTGCGTAATTATTATACATAGAACAAATATTCATTATGACTGTTGTAGCGTTTAATTAGGTCTATCAGATGCTGCAATGATATTTCCAATATCAAATAGCTTCCGAGAAAATTAAAACGAAATCTATTTTTTGGAAAAAAGATATGGTTTAATTTTACTGCATAATTATTATACATAGAACAAATATTCATTATGACAGTTGTTGAGTTTAATTAGGTCTATCAGGGGCTGCAATGATATTTCCAATATCTCTAATAGCTTTCGAGAAAATTAGAACGAAATCTATTTTTTGGAAAAAAAATATACAGTTTAATTTTACTGCGTAATTATCATACATAGAACAAATATTCATTATGACAGTTGTAGAATTTAATTAGGTCTATCAGTTGCTGCAATGATATATCCAATATCTCTAATAGCTTTGGAGAAAATGAGGAGGAAAGTTATGTTTTGGAAAAAAGATACGGTTTTATATTTCTGCCTAATTTTTAGTCATAGAACAAATATTCATAATGACAGTTGTAGAGTATAATAAGGTCTATCAGATGCTGCAATAATATTTCTAATATGTCTAATAGCTTTCGAGAAAATAAGGAAGAAAAAAAAAGTGATAGTCTCATTTTACTGCCAAATTTGATCTAAGAACAAATATTCATTATGACAGTTGTAGAGTTTAATTAGGTCTATCAGATGCTGCAATGATATTTCCAATATCTCTAATAGCTTCCGAGAAAATTAGAACGAAATCTATTTTTTGGAAAAAAGATATGGTTTAATTTTACATCGTAATTATTATACATAGAACAAATATTCATTATGACAGTTGTAGAGTTTAATTAGGTCTATCAGATGCTGCAATGATATTTCCAATATCTCTAATAGCTTCCGAGAAAATTAGATCGAAATCTATTTTCTGGAAAAAAGATACGGTTTAATTTTACTGCGTAATAATTATACATAGAACAAATATTCATTATGACAGTTGTAGAGTTTAATTAGGTCTATCAGATGCTGCAATGATATTTCCAATATCTCTAATAGCTTCCGAGAAAATTAGATCGAAATCTATTTTTTGGAAAAAAGATACGGTTTAATTTTACTGCGTAATAATTATACATAGAACAAATATTCATTATGACAGTTGTAGAGTTTAATTAGGTCTATCAGATGCTGCAATGATATTTACAATATCTCAAATAGCTTCCGAGAAAATTAGAACGAAATCTATTTTTTGGAAAAAAGATACGGTTTAATTTTACTGCGTAATTATTATACATAGAACAAATGTTCATTATGACAGTTGTAGCGTTTAAATAAGTCTATCAGATGCTGCAATGATATTTCCAATATCTCTAATAGCTTCCGAGAAAATTAGAACGAAATCAATTTTTTGGAAAAAAGATACGGTTTAATTTTACTGCGTAATGATTATACATAGAACAAATATTCATTATGACAATTGTAGAGTTTAATTGGGTTTATCAGGTGCTACAATGATATATACAATATCTCTAATAGCTTCCGAGAAAATTAGAACGAAATTTTTTTTTGGAAAAAAGATACGGTTTAATTTTACTGCGTAATTATTATACATAGAACAAATATTCATTATGACAGTTGTAGCGTTTAATTAGGTCTATCAGATGCTGCAATGATATTTCCAATATCAAATAGCTTCCGAGAAAATTAAAACGAAATCTATTTTTTGGAAAAAAGATATGGTTTAATTTTACTGCATAATTATTATACATAGAACAAATATTCATTATGACAGTTGTTGAGTTTAATTAGGTCTATCAGGGGCTGCAATGATATTTCCAATATCTCTAATAGCTTTCGAGAAAATTAGAACGAAATCTATTTTTTGGAAAAAAAATATACAGTTTAATTTTACTGCGTAATTATCATACATAGAACAAATATTCATTATGACAGTTGTAGAATTTAATTAGGTCTATCAGTTGCTGCAATGATATATCCAATATCTCTAATAGCTTTGGAGAAAATGAGGAGGAAAGTTATGTTTTGGAAAAAAGATACGGTTTTATATTTCTGCCTAATTTTTAGTCATAGAACAAATATTCATAATGACAGTTGTAGAGTATAATAAGGTCTATCAGATGCTGCAATAATATTTTAATATGTCTAATAGCTTTCGAGAAAATGAGGAAGAAAAAAAAAGTGATAGTCTCATTTTACTGCCAAATTTGATCTAAGAACAAATATTCATTATGACAGTTGTAGAGTTTAATTTGGTCTATCAGATGCTGCAATGGTATTTCCAATATCTCTAATAGCTTCCAAGAAAATAAGAACGAAATCTATTTTTTGGAAAAAAGATATGGTTTAATTTTACATCGTAATTATTATACATAGAACAAATATTCATTATGACAGTTGTAGAGTTTAATTAGATCTATCAGATGCTGCAATGATATTTCCAATATCTCTAATAGCTTCCGAGAAAATTAGATCGAAATCTATTTTTTGGAAAAAAGATACGGTTTAATTTTACTGCGTAATAATTATACATAGAACAAATATTCATTATGACAGTTGTAGAGTTTAATTAGGTCTATCAGATGCTGCAATGATATTTCCAATATCTCTAATAGCTTCCGAGAAAATTAGATCGAAATCTATTTTTTGGAAAAAAGATACGGTTTAATTTTACTGCGTAATAATTATACCTAGAACAAATATTCATTATGACAGTTGTAGAGTTTAATTAGGTCTATCAGATGCTGCAATGATATTTACAATATCTCTAATAGCTTCCGAGAAAATTAGAACGAAATCTATTTTTTGGAAAAAAGATACGGTTTAATTTTACTGCGTAATTATTATACATAGAACAAATGTTCATTATGACAGTTGTAGCGTTTAAATAAGTCTATCAGATGCTGCAATGATATTTACAATATCTCTAATAGCTTCCGAGAAAATTAGAACGAAATCAATTTTTTGGAAAAAAGATACGGTTTAATTTTACTGCGTAATGATTATACATAGAACAAATATTCATTATGACAATTGTAGAGTTTAATTGGGTTTATCAGGTGCTACAATGATATATACAATATCTCTAATAGCTTCCGAGAAAATTAGAACGAAATTTTTTTTTGGAAAAAAGATACGGTTTAATTTTACTGCGTAATTATTATACATAGAACAAATATTCATTATGACTGTTGTAGCGTTTAATTAGGTCTATCAGATGCTGCAATGATATTTCCAATATCAAATAGCTTCCGAGAAAATTAAAACGAAATCTATTTTTTGGAAAAAATATATGGTTTAATTTTACTGCATAATTATTATACATAGAACAAATATTCATTATGACAGTTGTTGAGTTTAATTAGGTCTATCAGGGGCTGCAATGATATATCCAATATCTCTAATAACTTTCGAGAAAATTAGAACGAAATCTATTTTTTGGAAAAAAAATATACAGTTTAATTTTACTGCGTAATTATCATACATAGAACAAATATTCATTATGACAGTTGTAGAATTTAATTAGGTCTATCAGTTGCTGTAATGATATATCCAATATCTCTAATAGCTTTGGAGAAAATGAGGAGGAAAGTTATGTTTTGAAAAAAAGATACGGTTTTATATTTCTGCCTAATTTTTAGTCATAGAACAAATATTCATAATGACAGTTGTAGAGTATAATAAGGTCTATCAGATGCTGCAATAATATTTTAATATGTCTAATAGCTTTCGAGAAAATGAGGAAGAAAAAAAAAGTGATAGTCTCATTTTACTGCCAAATTTGATCTAAGAACAAATATTCATTATGACAGTTGTAGAGTTTAATTTGGTCTATCAGATGCTGCAATGGTATTTCCAATATCTCTAATAGCTTCAAAGAAAATAAGAACGAAATCTATTTTTTGGAAAAAAGATATGGTTTAATTTTACATCGTAATTATTATACATAGAACAAATATTCATTATGACAGTTGTAGAGTTTAATTAGATCTATCAGATGCTGCAATGATATTTCCAATATCTCTAATAGCTTCCGAGAAAATTAGATCGAAATCTATTTTTTGGAAAAAAGATACGGTTTAATTTTACTGCGTAATAATTATACATAGAACAAATATTCATTATGACAGTTGTAGAGTTTAATTAGGTCTATCAGATGCTGCAATGATATTTCCAATATCTCTAATAGCTTCCGAGAAAATTAGATCGAAATCTATTTTTTGGAAAAAAGATACGGTTTAATTTTACTGCGTAATAATTATACATAGAACAAATATTCATTATGACAGTTGTAGAGTTTAATTAGGTCTATCAGATGCTGCAATGATATTTACAATATCTCTAATAGCTTCCGAGAAAATTAGAACGAAATCTATTTTTTGGAAAAAAGATACGGTTTAATTTTACTGCGTAATTATTATACATAGAACAAATGTTCATTATGACAGTTGTAGCGTTTAAATAAGTCTATCAGATGCTGCAATGATATTTACAATATCTCTAATAGCTTCCGAGAAAATTAGAACGAAATCTATTTTTTGGAAAAAAGATACGGTTTAATTTTACTGCGTAATGATTATACATAGAACAAATATTCATTATGACAATTGTAGAGTTTAATTGGGTTTATCAGGTGCTACAATGATATATACAATATCTCTAATAGCTTCCGAGAAAATTAGAACGAAATTTTTTTTTGGAAAAAAGATACGGTTTAATTTTACTGCGTAATTATTATACATAGAACAAATATTCATTATGACTGTTGTAGCGTTTAATTAGGTCTATCAGATGCTGCAATGATATTTCCAATATCAAATAGCTTCCGAGAAAATTAAAACGAAATCTATTTTTTGGAAAAAAGATATGGTTTAATTTTACTGCATAATTATTATACATAGAACAAATATTCATTATGACAGTTGTTGAGTTTAATTAGGTCTATCAGGGGCTGCAATGATATTTTCAATATCTCTAATAGCTTTCGAGAAAATTAGAACGAAATCTATTTTTTGGAAAAAAAATATACAGTTTAATTTTACTGCGTAATTATCATACATAGAACAAATATTCATTATGACAGTTGTAGAATTTAATTAGGTCTATCAGTTGCTGCAATGATATATCCAATATCTCTAATAGCTTTGGAGAAAATGAGGAGGAAAGTTATGTTTTGGAAAAAAGATACGGTTTTATATTTCTGCCTAATTTTTAGTCATAGAACAAATATTCATAATGACAGTTGTAGAGTATAATAAGGTCTATCAGATGCTGCAATAATATTTCTAATATGTCTAATAGCTTTCGAGAAAATAAGGAAGAAAAAAAAAGTGATAGTCTCATTTTACTGCCAAATTTGATCTAAGAACAAATATTCATTATGACAGTTGTAGAGTTTAATTAGGTCTATCAGATGCTGCAATGATATTTCCAATATCTCTAATAGCTTCCGAGAAAATTAGAACGAAATCTATTTTTTGGAAAAAAGATATGGTTTAATTTTACATCGTAATTATTATACATAGAACAAATATTCATTATGACAGTTGTAGAGTTTAATTAGATCTATCAGATGCTGCAATGATATTTCCAATATCTCTAATAGCTTCCGAGAAAATTAGATCGAAATCTATTTTTTGGAAAAAAGATACGGTTTAATTTTACTGCGTAATAATTATACATAGAACAAATATTCATTATGACAGTTGTAGAGTTTAATTAGGTCTATCAGATGCTGCAATGATATTTCCAATATCTCTAATAGCTTCCGAGAAAATTAGATCGAAATCTATTTTTTGGAAAAAAGATACGGTTTAATTTTACTGCGTAATAATTATACATAGAACAAATATTCATTATGACAGTTGTAGAGTTTAATTAGGTCTATCAGATGCTGCAATGATATTTACAATATCTCTAATAGCTTCCGAGAAAATTAGAACGAAATCTATTTTTTGGAAAAAAGATACGGTTTAATTTTACTGCGTAATTATTATACATAGAACAAATGTTCATTATGACAGTTGTAGCGTTTAAATAAGTCTATCAGATGCTGCAATGATATTTACAATATCTCTAATAGCTTCCGAGAAAATTAGAACGAAATCTATTTTTTGGAAAAAAGATACGGTTTAATTTTACTGCGTAATGATTATACATAGAACAAATATTCATTATGACAATTGTAGAGTTTAATTGGGTTTATCAGGTGCTACAATGATATATACAATATCTCTAATAGCTTCCGAGAAAATTAGAACGAAATTTTTTTTTGGAAAAAAGATACGGTTTAATTTTACTGCGTAATTATTATACATAGAACAAATATTCATTATGACTGTTGTAGCGTTTAATTAGGTCTATCAGATGCTGCAATGATATTTCCAATATCAAATAGCTTCCGAGAAAATTAAAACGAAATCTATTTTTTGGAAAAAAGATATGGTTTAATTTTACTGCATAATTATTATACATAGAACAAATATTCATTATGACAGTTGTTGAGTTTAATTAGGTCTATCAGGGGCTGCAATGATATTTTCAATATCTCTAATAGCTTTCGAGAAAATTAGAACGAAATCTATTTTTTGGAAAAAAAATATACAGTTTAATTTTACTGCGTAATTATCATACATAGAACAAATATTCATTATGACAGTTGTAGAATTTAATTAGGTCTATCAGTTGCTGCAATGATATATCCAATATCTCTAATAGCTTTGGAGAAAATGAGGAGGAAAGTTATGTTTTGGAAAAAAGATACGGTTTTATATTTCTGCCTAATTTTTAGTCATAGAACAAATATTCATAATGACAGTTGTAGAGTATAATAAGGTCTATCAGATGCTGCAATAATATTTCTAATATGTCTAATAGCTTTCGAGAAAATAAGGAAGAAAAAAAAAGTGATAGTCTCATTTTACTGCCAAATTTGATCTAAGAACAAATATTCATTATGACAGTTGTAGAGTTTAATTAGGTCTATCAGATGCTGCAATGATATTTCCAATATCTCTAATAGCTTCCGAGAAAATTAGAACGAAATCTATTTTTTGGAAAAAAGATATGGTTTAATTTTACATCGTAATTATTATACATAGAACAAATATTCATTATGACAGTTGTAGAGTTTAATTAGGTCTATCAGATGCTGCAATGATATTTCCAATATCTCTAATAGCTTCCGAGAAAATTAGATCGAAATCTATTTTCTGGAAAAAAGATACGGTTTAATTTTACTGCGTAATAATTATACATAGAACAAATATTCATTATGACAGTTGTAGAGTTTAATTAGGTCTATCAGATGCTGCAATGATATTTCCAATATCTCTAATAGCTTCCGAGAAAATTAGATCGAAATCTATTTTTTGGAAAAAAGATACGGTTTAATTTTACTGCGTAATAATTATACATAGAACAAATATTCATTATGACAGTTGTAGAGTTTAATTAGGTCTATCAGATGCTGCAATGATATTTACAATATCTCTAATAGCTTCCGAGAAAATTAGAACGAAATCTATTTTTTGGAAAAAAGATACGGTTTAATTTTACTGCGTAATTATTATACATAGAACAAATGTTCATTATGACAGTTGTAGCGTTTAAATAAGTCTATCAGATGCTGCAATGATATTTACAATATCTCTAATAGCTTCCGAGAAAATTAGAACGAAATCTATTTTTTGGAAAAAAGATACGGTTTAATTTTACTGCGTAATGATTATACATAGAACAAATATTCATTATGACAATTGTAGAGTTTAATTGGGTTTATCAGGTGCTACAATGATATATACAATATCTCTAATAGCTTCCGAGAAAATTAGAACGAAATTTTTTTTGGGAAAAAAGATACGGTTTAATTTTACTGCGTAATTATTATACATAGAACAAATATTCATTATGACTGTTGTAGCGTTTAATTAGGTCTATCAGATGCTGCAATGATATTTCCAATATCAAATAGCTTCCGAGAAAATTAAAACGAAATCTATTTTTTGGAAAAAAGATATGGTTTAATTTTACTGCATAATTATTATACATAGAACAAATATTCATTATGACAGTTGTTGAGTTTAATTAGGTCTATCAGGGGCTGCAATGATATTTTCAATATCTCTAATAGCTTTCGAGAAAATTAGAACGAAATCTATTTTTTGGAAAAAAAATATACAGTTTAATTTTACTGCGTAATTATCATACATAGAACAAATATTCATTATGACAGTTGTAGAATTTAATTAGGTCTATCAGTTGCTGCAATGATATATCCAATATCTCTAATAGCTTTGGAGAAAATGAGGAGGAAAGTTATGTTTTGGAAAAAAGATACGGTTTTATATTTCTGCCTAATTTTTAGTCATAGAACAAATATTCATAATGACAGTTGTAGAGTATAATAAGGTCTATCAGATGCTGCAATAATATTTCTAATATGTCTAATAGCTTTCGAGAAAATAAGGAAGAAAAAAAAAGTGATAGTCTCATTTTACTGCCAAATTTGATCTAAGAACAAATATTCATTATGACAGTTGTAGAGTTTAATTAGGTCTATCAGATGCTGCAATGATATTTCCAATATCTCTAATAGCTTCCGAGAAAATTAGAACGAAATCTATTTTTTGGAAAAAAGATATGGTTTAATTTTACATCGTAATTATTATACATAGAACAAATATTCATTATGACAGTTGTAGAGTTTAATTATGTCTATCAGATGCTGCAATGATATTTCCAATATCTCTAATAGCTTCCGAGAAAATTAGATCGAAATCTATTTTCTGGAAAAAAGATACGGTTTAATTTTACTGCGTAATAATTATACATAGAACAAATATTCATTATGACAGTTGTAGAGTTTAATTAGGTCTATCAGATGCTGCAATGATATTTCCAATATCTCTAATAGCTTCCGAGAAAATTAGATCGAAATCTATTTTTTGGAAAAAAAATACGGTTTAATTTTACTGCGTAATAATTATACATAGAACAAATATTCATTATGACAGTTGTAGAGTTTAATTAGGTCTATCAGATGCTGCAATGATATTTACAATATCTCTAATAGCTTCCGAGAAAATTAGAACGAAATCTATTTTTTGGAAAAAAGATACGGTTTAATTTTACTGCGTAATTATTATACATAGAACAAATGTTCATTATGACAGTTGTAGCGTTTAAATAAGTCTATCAGATGCTGCAATGATATTTCCAATATCTCTAATAGCTTCCGAGAAAATTAGAACGAAATCAATTTTTTGGAAAAAAGATACGGTTTAATTTTACTGCGTAATGATTATACATAGAACAAATATTCATTATGACAATTGTAGAGTTTAATTGGGTTTATCAGGTGCTACAATGATATATACAATATCTCTAATAGCTTCCGAGAAAATTAGAACGAAATTTTTTTTTGGAAAAAAGATACGGTTTAATTTTACTGCGTAATTATTATACATAGAACAAATATTCATTATGACTGTTGTAGCGTTTAATTAGGTCTATCAGATGCTGCAATGATATTTCCAATATCAAATAGCTTCCGAGAAAATTAAAACGAAATCTATTTTTTGGAAAAAAGATATGGTTTAATTTTACTGCATAATTATTATACATAGAACAAATATTCATTATGACAGTTGTTGAGTTTAATTAGGTCTATCAGGGGCTGCAATGATATTTCCAATATCTCTAATAGCTTTCGAGAAAATTAGAACGAAATCTATTTTTTGGAAAAAAAATATACAGTTTAATTTTACTGCGTAATTATCATACATAGAACAAATATTCATTATGACAGTTGTAGAATTTAATTAGGTCTATCAGTTGCTGCAATGATATATCCAATATCTCTAATAGCTTTGGAGAAAATGAGGAGGAAAGTTATGTTTTGGAAAAAAGATACGGTTTTATATTTCTGCCTAATTTTTAGTCATAGAACAAATATTCATAATGACAGTTTTAGAGTATAATAAGGTCTATCAGATGCTGCAATAATATTTTAATATGTCTAATAGCTTTCGAGAAAATGAGGAAGAAAAAAAAAGTGATAGTCTCATTTTACTGCCAAATTTGATCTAAGAACAAATATTCATTATGACAGTTGTAGAGTTTAATTTGGTCTATCAGATGCTGCAATGGTATTTCCAATATCTCTAATAGCTTCCAAGAAAATAAGAACGAAATCTATTTTTTGGAAAAAAGATATGGTTTAATTTTACATCGTAATTATTATACATAGAACAAATATTCATTATGACAGTTGTAGAGTTTAATTAGATCTATCAGATGCTGCAATGATATTTCCAATATCTCTAATAGCTTCCGAGAAAATTAGATCGAAATCTATTTTTTGGAAAAAAGATACGGTTTAATTTTACTGCGTAATAATTATACATAGAACAAATATTCATTATGACAGTTGTAGAGTTTAATTAGGTCTATCAGATGCTGCAATGATATTTCCAATATCTCTAATAGCTTCCGAGAAAATTAGATCGAAATCTATTTTTTGGAAAAAAGATACGGTTTAATTTTACTGCGTAATAATTATACATAGAACAAATATTCATTATGACAGTTGTAGAGTTTAATTAGGTCTATCAGATGCTGCAATGATATTTACAATATCTCTAATAGCTTCCGAGAAAATTAGAACGAAATCTATTTTTTGGAAAAAAGATACGGTTTAATTTTACTGCGTAATTATTATACATAGAACAAATGTTCATTATGACAGTTGTAGCGTTTAAATAAGTCTATCAGATGCTGCAATGATATTTCCAATATCTCTAATAGCTTCCGAGAAAATTAGAACGAAATCAATTTTTTGGAAAAAAGATACGGTTTAATTTTACTGCGTAATGATTATACATAGAACAAATATTCATTATGACAATTGTAGAGTTTAATTGGGTTTATCAGGTGCTACAATGATATATACAATATCTCTAATAGCTTCCGAGAAAATTAGAACGAAATTTTTTTTTGGAAAAAAGATACGGTTTAATTTTACTGCGTAATTATTATACATAGAACAAATATTCATTATGACTGTTGTAGCGTTTAATTAGGTCTATCAGATGCTGCAATGATATTTCCAATATCAAATAGCTTCCGAGAAAATTAAAACGAAATCTATTTTTTGGAAAAAAGATATGGTTTAATTTTACTGCATAATTATTATACATAGAACAAATATTCATTATGACAGTTGTTGAGTTTAATTAGGTCTATCAGGGGCTGCAATGATATTTCCAATATCTCTAATAGCTTTCGAGAAAATTAGAACGAAATCTATTTTTTGGAAAAAAAATATACAGTTTAATTTTACTGCGTAATTATCATACATAGAACAAATATTCATTATGACAGTTGTAGAATTTAATTAGGTCTATCAGTTGCTGCAATGATATATCCAATATCTCTAATAGCTTTGGAGAAAATGAGGAGGAAAGTTATGTTTTGAAAAAAAGATACGGTTTTATATTTCTGCCTAATTTTTAGTCATAGAACAAATATTCATAATGACAGTTGTAGAGTATAATAAGGTCTATCAGATGCTGCAATAATATTTTAATATGTCTAATAGCTTTCGAGAAAATGAGGAAGAAAAAAAAAGTGATAGTCTCATTTTACTGCCAAATTTGATCTAAGAACAAATATTCATTATGACAGTTGTAGAGTTTAATTTGGTCTATCAGATGCTGCAATGGTATTTCCAATATCTCTAATAGCTTCAAAGAAAATAAGAACGAAATCTATTTTTTGGAAAAAAGATATGGTTTAATTTTACATCGTAATTATTATACATAGAACAAATATTCATTATGACAGTTGTAGAGTTTAATTAGATCTATCAGATGCTGCAATGATATTTCCAATATCTCTAATAGCTTCCGAGAAAATTAGATCGAAATCTATTTTTTGGAAAAAAGATACGGTTTAATTTTACTGCGTAATAATTATACATAGAACAAATATTCATTATGACAGTTGTAGAGTTTAATTAGGTCTATCAGATGCTGCAATGATATTTCCAATATCTCTAATAGCTTCCGAGAAAATTAGATCGAAATCTATTTTTTGGAAAAAAGATACGGTTTAATTTTACTGCGTAATAATTATACATAGAACAAATATTCATTATGACAGTTGTAGAGTTTAATTAGGTCTATCAGATGCTGCAATGATATTTACAATATCTCTAATAGCTTCCGAGAAAATTAGAACGAAATCTATTTTTTGGAAAAAAGATACGGTTTAATTTTACTGCGTAATTATTATACATAGAACAAATGTTCATTATGACAGTTGTAGCGTTTAAATAAGTCTATCAGATGCTGCAATGATATTTCCAATATCTCTAATAGCTTCCGAGAAAATTAGAACGAAATCTATTTTTTGGAAAAAAGATACGGTTTAATTTTACTGCGTAATGATTATACATAGAACAAATATTCATTATGACAATTGTAGAGTTTAATTGGGTTTATCAGGTGCTACAATGATATATACAATATCTCTAATAGCTTTCGAGAAAATTAGAACGAAATTTTTTTTTGGAAAAAAGATACGGTTTAATTTTACTGCGTAATTATTATACATAGAACAAATATTCATTATGACTGTTGTAGCGTTTAATTAGGTCTATCAGATGCTGCAATGATATTTCCAATATCAAATAGCTTCCGAGAAAATTAAAACGAAATCTATTTTTTGGAAAAAAGATATGGTTTAATTTTACTGCATAATTATTATACATAGAACAAATATTCATTATGACAGTTGTTGAGTTTAATTAGGTCTATCATGGGCTGCAATGATATTTTCAATATCTCTAATAGCTTTCGAGAAAATTAGAACGAAATCTATTTTTTGGAAAAAAAATATACAGTTTAATTTTACTGCGTAATTATCATACATAGAACAAATATTCATTATGACAGTTGTAGAATGTAATTAGGTCTATCAGTTGCTGCAATGATATATCCAATATCTCTAATAGCTTTGGAGAAAATGAGGAGGAAAGTTATGTTTTGGAAAAAAGATACGGTTTTATATTTCTGCCTAATTTTTAGTCATAGAACAAATATTCATAATGACAGTTGTAGAGTATAATAAGGTCTATCAGATGCTGCAATAATATTTCTAATATGTCTAATAGCTTTCGAGAAAATAAGGAAGAAAATAAAAGTGATAGTCTCATTTTACTGCCAAATTTGATCTAAGAACAAATATTCATTATGACAGTTGTAGAGTTTAATTAGGTCTATCAGATGCTGCAATGATATTTCCAATATCTCTAATAGCTTCCGAGAAAATTAGAACGAAATCTATTTTTTGGAAAAAAGATATGGTTTAATTTTACATCGTAATTATTATACATAGAACAAATATTCATTATGACAGTTGTAGAGTTTAATTAGGTCTATCAGATGCTGCAATGATATTTCCAATATCTCTAATAGCTTCCGAGAAAATTAGATCGAAATCTATTTTCTGGAAAAAAGATACGGTTTAATTTTACTGCGTAATAATTATACATAGAACAAATATTCATTATGACAGTTGTAGAATTTAATTAGGTCTATCAGTTGCTGCAATGATATATCCAATATCTCTAATAGCTTTGGAGAAAATGAGGAGGAAAGTTATGTTTTGAAAAAAAGATACGGTTTTATATTTCTGCCTAATTTTTGGTCATAGAACAAATATTCATAATGACAGTTGTAGAGTATAATAAGGTCTATCAGATGCTGCAATAATATTTTAATATGTCTAATAGCTTTCGAGAAAATGAGGAAGAAAAAAAAAGTGATAGTCTCATTTTACTGCCAAATTTGATCTAAGAACAAATATTCATTATGACAGTTGTAGAATTTAATTTGGTCTATCAGATGCTGCAATGGTATTTCCAATATCTCTAATAGCTTCCAAGAAAATAAGAACGAAATCTATTTTTTGGAAAAAAGATATGGTTTAATTTTACATCGTAATTATTATACATAGAACAAATATTCATTATGACAGTTGTAGAGTTTAATTAGGTCTATCAGATGCTGCAATGATATTTCCAATATCTCTAATAGCTTCCGAGAAAATTAGATCGAAATCTATTTTCTGGAAAAAAGATACGGTTTAATTTTACTGCGTAATAATTATACATAGAACAAATATTCATTATGACAGTTGTAGAGTTTAATTAGGTCTATCAGATGCTGCAATGATATTTCCAATATCTCTAATAGCTTCCGAGAAAATTAGATCGAAATCTATTTTTTGGAAAAAAGATACGGTTTAATTTTACTGCGTAATAATTATACATAGAACAAATATTCATTATGACAGTTGTAGAGTTTAATTAGGTCTATCAGATGCTGCAATGATATTTACAATATCTCTAATAGCTTCCGAGAAAATTAGAACGAAATCTATTTTTTGGAAAAAAGATACGGTTTAATTTTACTGCGTAATTATTATACATAGAACAAATGTTCATTATGACAGTTGTAGCGTTTAAATAAGTCTATCAGATGCTGCAATGATATTTCCAATATCTCTAATAGCTTCCGAGAAAATTAGAACGAAATCAATTTTTTGGAAAAAAGATACGGTTTAATTTTACTGCGTAATGATTATACATAGAACAAATATTCATTATGACATTTGTAGAGTTTAATTGGGTTTATCAGGTGCTACAATGATATATACAATATCTCTAATAGCTTCCGAGAAAATTAGAACGAAATTTTTTTTTGGAAAAAAGATACGGTTTAATTTTACTGCGTAATTATTATACATAGAACAAATATTCATTATGACTGTTGTAGCGTTTAATTAGGTCTATCAGATGCTGCAATGATATTTCCAATATCAAATAGCTTCCGAGAAAATTAAAACGAAATCTATTTTTTGGAAAAAAGATATGGTTTAATTTTACTGCATAATTATTATACATAGAACAAATATTCATTATGACAGTTGTTGAGTTTAATTAGGTCTATCAGGGGCTGCAATGATATTTCCAATATCTCTAATAGCTTTCGAGAAAATTAGAACGAAATCTATTTTTTGGAAAAAAAATATACAGTTTAATTTTACTGCGTAATTATCATACATAGAACAAATATTCATTATGACAGTTGTAGAATTTAATTAGGTCTATCAGTTGCTGCAATGATATATCCAATATCTCTAATAGCTTTGGAGAAAATGAGGAGGAAAGTTATGTTTTGGAAAAAAGATACGGTTTTATATTTCTGCCTAATTTTTAGTCATAGAACAAATATTCATAATGACAGTTGTAGAGTATAATAAGGTCTATCAGATGCTGCAATAATATTTTAATATGTCTAATAGCTTTCGAGAAAATGAGGAAGAAAAAAAAAGTGATAGTCTCATTTTACTGCCAAATTTGATCTAAGAACAAATATTCATTATGACAGTTGTAGAGTTTAATTTGGTCTATCAGATGCTGCAATGGTATTTCCAATATCTCTAATAGCTTCCAAGAAAATAAGAACGAAATCTATTTTTTGGAAAAAAGATATGGTTTAATTTTACATCGTAATTATTATACATAGAACAAATATTCATTATGACAGTTGTAGAGTTTAATTAGATCTATCAGATGCTGCAATGATATTTCCAATATCTCTAATAGCTTCCGAGAAAATTAGATCGAAATCTATTTTTTGGAAAAAAGATACGGTTTAATTTTACTGCGTAATAATTATACATAGAACAAATATTCATTATGACAGTTGTAGAGTTTAATTAGGTCTATCAGATGCTGCAATGATATTTCCAATATCTCTAATAGCTTCCGAGAAAATTAGATCGAAATCTATTTTTTGGAAAAAAGATACGGTTTAATTTTACTGCGTAATAATTATACATAGAACAAATATTCATTATGACAGTTGTAGAGTTTAATTAGGTCTATCAGATGCTGCAATGATATTTACAATATCTCTAATAGCTTCCGAGAAAATTAGAACGAAATCTATTTTTTGGAAAAAAGATACGGTTTAATTTTACTGCGTAATTATTATACATAGAACAAATGTTCATTATGACAGTTGTAGCGTTTAAATAAGTCTATCAGATGCTGCAATGATATTTCCAATATCTCTAATAGCTTCCGAGAAAATTAGAACGAAATCAATTTTTTGGAAAAAAGATACGGTTTAATTTTACTGCGTAATGATTATACATAGAACAAATATTCATTATGACAATTGTAGAGTTTAATTGGGTTTATCAGGTGCTACAATGATATATACAATATCTCTAATAGCTTCCGAGAAAATTAGAACGAAATCTATTTTTTGGAAAAAAGATACGGTTTAATTTTACTGCGTAATTATTATACATAGAACAAATGTTCATTATGACAGTTGTAGCGTTTAAATAAGTCTATCAGATGCTGCAATGATATTTCCAATATCTCTAATAGCTTCCGAGAAAATTAGAACGAAATCAATTTTTTGGAAAAAAGATACGGTTTAATTTTACTGCGTAATGATTATACATAGAACAAATATTCATTATGACAATTGTAGAGTTTAATTGGGTTTATCAGGTGCTACAATGATATATACAATATCTCTAATAGCTTCCGAGAAAATTAGAACGAAATTTTTTTTTGGAAAAAAGATACGGTTTAATTTTACTGCGTAATTATTATACATAGAACAAATATTCATTATGACTGTTGTAGCGTTTAATTAGGTCTATCAGATGCTGCAATGATATTTCCAATATCAAATAGCTTCCGAGAAAATTAAAACGAAATCTATTTTTTGGAAAAAAGATATGGTTTAATTTTACTGCATAATTATTATACATAGAACAAATATTCATTATGACAGTTGTTGAGTTTAATTAGGTCTATCAGGGGCTGCAATGATATTTCCAATATCTCTAATAGCTTTCGAGAAAATTAGAACGAAATCTATTTTTTGGAAAAAAAATATACAGTTTAATTTTACTGCGTAATTATCATACATAGAACAAATATTCATTATGACAGTTGTAGAATTTAATTAGGTCTATCAGTTGCTGCAATGATATATCCAATATCTCTAATAGCTTTGGAGAAAATGAGGAGGAAAGTTATGTTTTGGAAAAAAGATACGGTTTTATATTTCTGCCTAATTTTTAGTCATAGAACAAATATTCATAATGACAGTTGTAGAGTATAATAAGGTCTATCAGATGCTGCAATAATATTTTAATATGTCTAATAGCTTTCGAGAAAATGAGGAAGAAAAAAAAAGTGATAGTCTCATTTTACTGCCAAATTTGATCTAAGAACAAATATTCATTATGACAGTTGTAGAGTTTAATTTGGTCTATCAGATGCTGCAATGGTATTTCCAATATCTCTAATAGCTTCCAAGAAAATAAGAACGAAATCTATTTTTTGGAAAAAAGATATGGTTTAATTTTACATCGTAATTATTATACATAGAACAAATATTCATTATGACAGTTGTAGAGTTTAATTAGATCTATCAGATGCTGCAATGATATTTCCAATATCTCTATTAGCTTCCGAGAAAATTAGATCGAAATCTATTTTTTGGAAAAAAGATACGGTTTAATTTTACTGCGTAATAATTATACATAGAACAAATATTCATTATGACAGTTGTAGAGTTTAATTAGGTCTATCAGATGCTGCAATGATATTTCCAATATCTCTAATAGCTTCCGAGAAAATTAGATCGAAATCTATTTTTTGGAAAAAAGATACGGTTTAATTTTACTGCGTAATAATTATACATAGAACAAATATTCATTATGACAGTTGTAGAGTTTAATTAGGTCTATCAGATGCTGCAATGATATTTACAATATCTCTAATAGCTTCCGAGAAAATTAGAACGAAATCTATTTTTTGGAAAAAAGATACGGTTTAATTTTACTGCGTAATTATTATACATAGAACAAATGTTCATTATGACAGTTGTAGCGTTTAAATAAGTCTATCAGATGCTGCAATGATATTTCCAATATCTCTAATAGCTTCCGAGAAAATTAGAACGAAATCAATTTTTTGGAAAAAAGATACGGTTTAATTTTACTGCGTAATGATTATACATAGAACAAATATTCATTATGACAATTGTAGAGTTTAATTGGGTTTATCAGGTGCTACAATGATATATACAATATCTCTAATAGCTTCCGAGAAAATTAGAACGAAATTTTTTTTTGGAAAAAAGATACGGTTTAATTTTACTGCGTAATTATTATACATAGAACAAATATTCATTATGACTGTTGTAGCGTTTAATTAGGTCTATCAGATGCTGCAATGATATTTCCAATATCAAATAGCTTCCGAGAAAATTAAAACGAAATCTATTTTTTGGAAAAAAGATATGGTTTAATTTTACTGCATAATTATTATACATAGAACAAATATTCATTATGACAGTTGTTGAGTTTAATTAGGTCTATCAGGGGCTGCAATGATATTTCCAATATCTCTAATAGCTTTCGAGAAAATTAGAACGAAATCTATTTTTTGGAAAAAAAATATACAGTTTAATTTTACTGCGTAATTATCATACATAGAACAAATATTCATTATGACAGATGTAGAATTTAATTAGGTCTATCAGTTGCTGCAATGATATATCCAATATCTCTAATAGCTTTGGAGAAAATGAGGAGGAAAGTTATGTTTTGAAAAAAAGATACGGTTTTATATTTCTGCCTAATTTTTAGTCATAGAACAAATATTCATAATGACAGTTGTAGAGTATAATAAGGTCTATCAGATGCTGCAATAATATTTTAATATGTCTAATAGCTTTCGAGAAAATGAGGAAGAAAAAAAAAGTGATAGTCTCATTTTACTGCCAAATTTGATCTAAGAACAAATATTCATTATGACAGTTGTAGAATTTAATTTGGTCTATCAGATGCTGCAATGGTATTTCCAATATCTCTAATAGCTTCCAAGAAAATAAGAACGAAATCTATTTTTTGGAAAAAAGATATGGTTTAATTTTACATCGTAATTATTATACATAGAACAAATATTCATTATGACAGTTGTAGAGTTTAATTAGATCTATCAGATGCTGCAATGATATTTCCAATATCTCTAATAGCTTCCGAGAAAATTAGATCGAAATCTATTTTTTGGAAAAAAGATACGGTTTAATTTTACTGCGTAATAATTATACATAGAACAAATATTCATTATGACAATTGTAGAGTTTAATTAGGTCTATCAGATGCTGCAATGATATTTCCAATATCTCTAATAGCTTCCGAGAAAATTAGATCGAAATCTATTTTTTGGAAAAAAGATACGGTTTAATTTTACTGCGTAATAATTATACATAGAACAAATATTCATTATGACAGTTGTAGAGTTTAATTAGGTCTATCAGATGCTGCAATGATATTTACAATATCTCTAATAGCTTCCGAGAAAATTAGAACGAAATCTATTTTTTGGAAAAAAGATACGGTTTAATTTTACTGCGTAATTATTATACATAGAACAAATGTTCATTATGACAGTTGTAGCGTTTAAATAAGTCTATCAGATGCTGCAATGATATTTCCAATATCTCTAATAGCTTCCGAGAAAATTAGAACGAAATCTATTTTTTGGAAAAAAGATACGGTTTAATTTTACTGCGTAATGATTATACATAGAACAAATATTCATTATGACAATTGTAGAGTTTAATTGGGTTTATCAGGTGCTACAATGATATATACAATATCTCTAATAGCTTCCGAGAAAATTAGAACGAAATTTTTTTTTGGAAAAAAGATACGGTTTAATTTTACTGCGTAATTATTATACATAGAACAAATATTCATTATGACTGTTGTAGCGTTTAATTAGGTCTATCAGATGCTGCAATGATATTTCCAATATCAAATAGCTTCCGAAAAAATTAAAACGAAATCTATTTTTTGGAAAAAAGATATGGTTTAATTTTACTGCATAATTATTATACATAGAACAAATATTCATTATGACAGTTGTTGAGTTTAATTAGGTCTATCAGGGGCTGCAATGATATTTTCAATATCTCTAATAGCTTTCGAGAAAATTAGAACGAAATCTATTTTTTGGAAAAAAAATATACAGTTTAATTTTACTGCGTAATTATCATACATAGAACAAATATTCATTATGACAGTTGTAGAATTTAATTAGGTCTATCAGTTGCTGCAATGATATATCCAATATCTCTAATAGCTTTGGAGAAAATGAGGAGGAAAGTTATGTTTTGGAAAAAAGATACGGTTTTATATTTCTGCCTAATTTTTAGTCATAGAACAAATATTCATAATGACAGTTGTAGAGTATAATAAGGTCTATCAGATGCTGCAATAATATTTCTAATATGTCTAATAGCTTTCGAGAAAATAAGGAAGAAAAAAAAAGTGATAGTCTCATTTTACTGCCAAATTTGATCTAAGAACAAATATTCATTATGACAGTTGTAGAGTTTAATTAGGTCTATCAGATGCTGCAATGATATTTCCAATATCTCTAATAGCTTCCGAGAAAATTAGAACGAAATCTATTTTTTGGAAAAAAGATATGGTTTAATTTTACATCGTAATTATTATACATAGAACAAATATTCATTATGACAGTTGTAGAGTTTAATTAGGTCTATCAGATGCTTCAATGATATTTCCAATATCTCTAATAGCTTCCGAGAAAATTAGATCGAAATCTATTTTCTGGAAAAAAGATACGGTTTAATTTTACTGCGTAATAATTATACATAGAACAAATATTCATTATGACAGTTGTAGAGTTTAATTAGGTCTATCAGATGCTGCAATGATATTTCCAATATCTCTAATAGCTTCCGAGAAAATTAGATCGAAATCTATTTTTTGGAAAAAAGATACGGTTTAATTTTACTGCGTAATAATTATACATAGAACAAATATTCATTATGACAGTTGTAGAGTTTAATTAGGTCTATCAGATGCTGCAATGATATTTACAATATCTCTAATAGCTTCCGAGAAAATTAGAACGAAATCTATTTTTTGGAAAAAAGATACGGTTTAATTTTACTGCGTAATTATTATACATAGAACAAATGTTCATTATGACAGTTGTAGCGTTTAAATAAGTCTATCAGATGCTGCAATGATATTTCCAATATCTCTAATAGCTTCCGAGAAAATTAGAACGAAATCAATTTTTTGGAAAAAAGATACGGTTTAATTTTACTGCGTAATGATTATACATAGAACAAATATTCATTATGACATTTGTAGAGTTTAATTGGGTTTATCAGGTGCTACAATGATATATACAATATCTCTAATAGCTTCCGAGAAAATTAGAACGAAATTTTTTTTTGGAAAAAAGATACGGTTTAATTTTACTGCGTAATTATTATACATAGAACAAATATTCATTATGACTGTTGTAGCGTTTAATTAGGTCTATCAGATGCTGCAATGATATTTCCAATATCAAATAGCTTCCGAGAAAATTAAAACGAAATCTATTTTTTGGAAAAAAGATATGGTTTAATTTTACTGCATAATTATTATACATAGAACAAATATTCATTATGACAGTTGTTGAGTTTAATTAGGTCTATCAGGGGCTGCAATGATATTTCCAATATCTCTAATAGCTTTCGAGAAAATTAGAACGAAATCTATTTTTTGGAAAAAAAATATACAGTTTAATTTTACTGCGTAATTATCATACATAGAACAAATATTCATTATGACAGTTGTAGAATTTAATTAGGTCTATCAGTTGCTGCAATGATATATCCAATATCTCTAATAGCTTTGGAGAAAATGAGGAGGAAAGTTATGTTTTGGAAAAAAGATACGGTTTTATATTTCTGCCTAATTTTTAGTCATAGAACAAATATTCATAATGACAGTTGTAGAGTATAATAAGGTCTATCAGATGCTGCAATAATATTTTAATATGTCTAATAGCTTTCGAGAAAATGAGGAAGAAAAAAAAAGTGATAGTCTCATTTTACTGCCAAATTTGATCTAAGAACAAATATTCATTATGACAGTTGTAGAGTTTAATTTGGTCTATCAGATGCTGCAATGGTATTTCCAATATCTCTAATAGCTTCCAAGAAAATAAGAACGAAATCTATTTTTTGGAAAAAAGATATGGTTTAATTTTACATCGTAATTATTATACATAGAACAAATATTCATTATGACAGTTGTAGAGTTTAATTAGATCTATCAGATGCTGCAATGATATTTCCAATATCTCTAATAGCTTCCGAGAAAATTAGATCGAAATCTATTTTTTGGAAAAAAGATACGGTTTAATTTTACTGCGTAATAATTATACATAGAACAAATATTCATTATGACAGTTGTAGAGTTTAATTAGGTCTATCAGATGCTGCAATGATATTTCCAATATCTCTAATAGCTTCCGAGAAAATTAGATCGAAATCTATTTTTTGGAAAAAAGATACGGTTTAATTTTACTGTGTAATAATTATACATAGAACAAATATTCATTATGACAGTTGTAGAGTTTAATTAGGTCTATCAGATGCTGCAATGATATTTACAATATCTCTAATAGCTTCCGAGAAAATTAGAACGAAATCTATTTTTTGGAAAAAAGATACGGTTTAATTTTACTGCGTAATTATTATACATAGAACAAATGTTCATTATGACAGTTGTAGCGTTTAAATAAGTCTATCAGATGCTGCAATGATATTTCCAATATCTCTAATAGCTTCCGAGAAAATTAGAACGAAATCAATTTTTTGGAAAAAAGATACGGTTTAATTTTACTGCGTAATGATTATACATAGAACAAATATTCATTATGACAATTGTAGAGTTTAATTGGGTTTCTCAGGTGCTACAATGATATATACAATATCTCTAATAGCTTCCGAGAAAATTAGAACGAAATCTATTTTTTGGAAAAAAGATACGGTTTAATTTTACTGCGTAATTATTATACATAGAACAAATGTTCATTATGACAGTTGTAGCGTTTAAATAAGTCTATCAGATGCTGCAATGATATTTCCAATATCTCTAATAGCTTCCGAGAAAATTAGAACGAAATCAATTTTTTGGAAAAAAGATACGGTTTAATTTTACTGCGTAATGATTATACATAGAACAAATATTCATTATGACATTTGTAGAGTTTAATTGGGTTTATCAGGTGCTACAATGATATATACAATATCTCTAATAGCTTCCGAGAAAATTAGAACGAAATTTTTTTTTGGAAAAAAGATACGGTTTAATTTTACTGCGTAATTATTATACATAGAACAAATATTCATTATGACTGTTGTAGCGTTTAATTAGGTCTATCAGATGCTGCAATGATATTTCCAATATCAAATAGCTTCCGAGAAAATTAAAACGAAATCTATTTTTTGGAAAAAAGATATGGTTTAATTTTACTGCATAATTATTATACATAGAACAAATATTCATTATGACAGTTGTTGAGTTTAATTAGGTCTATCAGGGGCTGCAATGATATTTCCAATATCTCTAATAGCTTTCGAGAAAATTAGAACGAAATCTATTTTTTGGAAAAAAAATATACAGTTTAATTTTACTGCGTAATTATCATACATAGAACAAATATTCATTATGACAGTTGTAGAATTTAATTAGGTCTATCAGTTGCTGCAATGATATATCCAATATCTCTAATAGCTTTGGAGAAAATGAGGAGGAAAGTTATGTTTTGGAAAAAAGATACGGTTTTATATTTCTGCCTAATTTTTAGTCATAGAACAAATATTCATAATGACAGTTGTAGAGTATAATAAGGTCTATCAGATGCTGCAATAATATTTTAATATGTCTAATAGCTTTCGAGAAAATGAGGAAGAAAAAAAAAGTGATAGTCTCATTTTACTGCCAAATTTGATCTAAGAACAAATATTCATTATGACAGTTGTAGAGTTTAATTTGGTCTATCAGATGCTGCAATGGTATTTCCAATATCTCTAATAGCTTCCAAGAAAATAAGAACGAAATCTATTTTTTGGAAAAAAGATATGGTTTAATTTTACATCGTAATTATTATACATAGAACAAATATTCATTATGACAGTTGTAGAGTTTAATTAGATCTATCAGATGCTGCAATGATATTTCCAATATCTCTAATAGCTTCCGAGAAAATTAGATCGAAATCTATTTTTTGGAAAAAAGATACGGTTTAATTTTACTGCGTAATAATTATACATAGAACAAATATTCATTATGACAGTTGTAGAGTTTAATTAGGTCTATCAGATGCTGCAATGATATTTCCAATATCTCTAATAGCTTCCGAGAAAATTAGATCGAAATCTATTTTTTGGAAAAAAGATACGGTTTAATTTTACTGTGTAATAATTATACATAGAACAAATATTCATTATGACAGTTGTAGAGTTTAATTAGGTCTATCAGATGCTGCAATGATATTTACAATATCTCTAATAGCTTCCGAGAAAATTAGAACGAAATCTATTTTTTGGAAAAAAGATACGGTTTAATTTTACTGCGTAATTATTATACATAGAACAAATGTTCATTATGACAGTTGTAGCGTTTAAATAAGTCTATCAGATGCTGCAATGATATTTCCAATATCTCTAATAGCTTCCGAGAAAATTAGAACGAAATCAATTTTTTGGAAAAAAGATACGGTTTAATTTTACTGCGTAATGATTATACATAGAACAAATATTCATTATGACAATTGTAGAGTTTAATTGGGTTTATCAGGTGCTACAATGATATATACAATATCTCTAATAGCTTCCGAGAAAATTAGAACGAAATCTATTTTTTGGAAAAAAGATACGGTTTAATTTTACTGCGTAATTATTATACATAGAACAAATGTTCATTATGACAGTTGTAGCGTTTAAATAAGTCTATCAGATGCTGCAATGATATTTCCAATATCTCTAATAGCTTCCGAGAAAATTAGAACGAAATCAATTTTTTGGAAAAAAGATACGGTTTAATTTTACTGCGTAATGATTATACATAGAACAAATATTCATTATGACAATTGTAGAGTTTAATTGGGTTTATCAGGTGCTACAATGATATATACAATATCTCTAATAGCTTCCGAGAAAATTAGAACGAAATTTTTTTTTGGAAAAAAGATACGGTTTAATTTTACTGCGTAATTATTATACATAGAACAAATATTCATTATGACTGTTGTAGCGTTTAATTAGGTCTATCAGATGCTGCAATGATATTTCCAATATCAAATAGCTTCCGAGAAAATTAAAACGAAATCTATTTTTTGGAAAAAAGATATGGTTTAATTTTACTGCATAATTATTATACATAGAACAAATATTCATTATGACAGTTGTTGAGTTTAATTAGGTCTATCAGGGGCTGCAATGATATTTCCAATATCTCTAATAGCTTTCGAGAAAATTAGAACGAAATCTATTTTTTGGAAAAAAAATATACAGTTTAATTTTACTGCATAATTATCATACATAGAACAAATATTCATTATGACAGTTGTAGAATTTAATTAGGTCTATCAGTTGCTGCAATGATATATCCAATATCTCTAATAGCTTTGGAGAAAATGAGGAGGAAAGTTATGTTTTGGAAAAAAGATACGGTTTTATATTTCTGCCTAATTTTTAGTCATAGAACAAATATTCATAATGACAGTTGTAGAGTATAATAAGGTCTATCAGATGCTGCAATAATATTTTAATATGTCTAATAGCTTTCGAGAAAATGAGGAAGAAAAAAAAAGTGATAGTCTCATTTTACTGCCAAATTTGATCTAAGAACAAATATTCATTATGACAGTTGTAGAGTTTAATTTGGTCTATCAGATGCTGCAATGGTATTTCCAATATCTCTAATAGCTTCCAAGAAAATAAGAACGAAATCTATTTTTTGGAAAAAAGATATGGTTTAATTTTACATCGTAATTATTATACATAGAACAAATATTCATTATGACAGTTGTAGAGTTTAATTAGATCTATCAGATGCTGCAATGATATTTCCAATATCTCTAATAGCTTCCGAGAAAATTAGATCGAAATCTATTTTTTGGAAAAAAGATACGGTTTAATTTTACTGCGTAATAATTATACATAGAACAAATATTCATTATGACAGTTGTAGAGTTTAATTAGGTCTATCAGATGCTGCAATGATATTTCCAATATCTCTAATAGCTTCCGAGAAAATTAGATCGAAATCTATTTTTTGGAAAAAAGATACGGTTTAATTTTACTGCGTAATAATTATACATAGAACAAATATTCATTATGACAGTTGTAGAGTTTAATTAGGTCTATCAGATGCTGCAATGATATTTACAATATCTCTAATAGCTTCCGAGAAAATTAGAACGAAATCTATTTTTTGGAAAAAAGATACGGTTTAATTTTACTGCGTAATTATTATACATAGAACAAATGTTCATTATGACAGTTGTAGCGTTTAAATAAGTCTATCAGATGCTGCAATGATATTTCCAATATCTCTAATAGCTTCCGAGAAAATTAGAACGAAATCAATTTTTTGGAAAAAAGATACGGTTTAATTTTACTGCGTAATGATTATACATAGAACAAATATTCATTATGACATTTGTAGAGTTTAATTGGGTTTATCAGGTGCTACAATGATATATACAATATCTCTAATAGCTTCCGAGAAAATTAGAACGAAATTTTTTTTTGGAAAAAAGATACGGTTTAATTTTACTGCGTAATTATTATACATAGAACAAATATTCATTATGACTGTTGTAGCGTTTAATTAGGTCTATCAGATGCTGCAATGATATTTCCAATATCAAATAGCTTCCGAGAAAATTAAAACGAAATCTATTTTTTGGAAAAAAGATATGGTTTAATTTTACTGCATAATTATTATACATAGAACAAATATTCATTATGACAGTTGTTGAGTTTAATTAGGTCTATCAGGGGCTGCAATGATATTTCCAATATCTCTAATAGCTTTCGAGAAAATTAGAACGAAATCTATTTTTTGGAAAAAAAATATACAGTTTAATTTTACTGCGTAATTATCATACATAGAACAAATATTCATTATGACAGTTGTAGAATTTAATTAGGTCTATCAGTTGCTGCAATGATATATCCAATATCTCTAATAGCTTTGGAGAAAATGAGGAGGAAAGTTATGTTTTGGAAAAAAGATACGGTTTTATATTTCTGCCTAATTTTTAGTCATAGAACAAATATTCATAATGACAGTTGTAGAGTATAATAAGGTCTATCAGATGCTGCAATAATATTTTAATATGTCTAATAGCTTTCGAGAAAATGAGGAAGAAAAAAAAAGTGATAGTCTCATTTTACTGCCAAATTTGATCTAAGAACAAATATTCATTATGACAGTTGTAGAGTTTAATTTGGTCTATCAGATGCTGCAATGGTATTTCCAATATCTCTAATAGCTTCCAAGAAAATAAGAACGAAATCTATTTTTTGGAAAAAAGATATGGTTTAATTTTACATCGTAATTATTATACATAGAACAAATATTCATTATGACAGTTGTAGAGTTTAATTAGATCTATCAGATGCTGCAATGATATTTCCAATATCTCTAATAGCTTCCGAGAAAATTAGATCGAAATCTATTTTTTGGAAAAAAGATACGGTTTAATTTTACTGCGTAATAATTATACATAGAACAAATATTCATTATGACAGTTGTAGAGTTTAATTAGGTCTATCAGATGCTGCAATGATATTTCCAATATCTCTAATAGCTTCCGAGAAAATTAGATCGAAATCTATTTTTTGGAAAAAAGATACGGTTTAATTTTACTGCGTAATAATTATACATAGAACAAATATTCATTATGACAGTTGAAGAGTTTAATTAGGTCTATCAGATGCTGCAATGATATTTACAATATCTCTAATAGCTTCCGAGAAAATTAGAACGAAATCTATTTTTTGGAAAAAAGATACGGTTTAATTTTACTGCGTAATTATTATACATAGAACAAATGTTCATTATGACAGTTGTAGCGTTTAAATAAGTCTATCAGATGCTGCAATGATATTTCCAATATCTCTAATAGCTTCCGAGAAAATTAGAACGAAATCAATTTTTTGGAAAAAAGATACGGTTTAATTTTACTGCGTAATGATTATACATAGAACAAATATTCATTATGACAATTGTAGAGTTTAATTGGGTTTATCAGGTGCTACAATGATATATACAATATCTCTAATAGCTTCCGAGAAAATTAGAACGAAATTTTTTTTTGGAAAAAAGATACGGTTTAATTTTACTGCGTAATTATTATACATAGAACAAATATTCATTATGACTGTTGTACCGTTTAATTAGGTCTATCAGATGCTGCAATGATATTTCCAATATCAAATAGCTTCCGAGAAAATTAAAACGAAATCTATTTTTTGGAAAAAAGATATGGTTTAATTTTACTGCATAATTATTATACATAGAACAAATATTCATTATGACAGTTGTTGAGTTTAATTAGGTCTATCAGGGGCTGCAATGATATATCCAATATCTCTAATAACTTTCGAGAAAATTAGAACGAAATCTATTTTTTGGAAAAAAAAATATACAGTTTAATTTTACTGCGTAATTATCATACATAGAACAAATATTCATTATGACAGTTGTAGAATTTAATTAGGTCTATCAGTTGCTGCAATGATATATCCAATATCTCTAATAGCTTTGGAGAAAATGAGAAGGAAAGTTATGTTTTGAAAAAAAGATACGGTTTTATATTTCTGCCTAATTTTTAGTCATAGAACAAATATTCATAATGACAGTTGTAGAGTATAATAAGGTCTATCAGATGCTGCAATAATATTTTAATATGTCTAATAGCTTTCGAGAAAATGAGGAAGAAAAAAAAAGTGATAGTCTCATTTTACTGCCAAATTTGATCTAAGAACAAATATTCATTATGACAGTTGTAGAGTTTAATTTGGTCTATCAGATGCTGCAATGGTATTTCCAATATCTCTAATAGCTTCCAAGAAAATAAGAACGAAATCTATTTTTTGGAAAAAAGATATGGTTTAATTTTACATCGTAATTATTATACATAGAACAAATATTCATTATGACAGTTGTAGAGTTTAATTAGATCTATCAGATGCTGCAATGATATTTCCAATATCTCTAATAGCTTCCGAGAAAATTAGATCGAAATCTTTTTTTTGGAAAAAAGATACGGTTTAATTTTACTGCGTAATAATTATACATAGAACAAATATTCATTATGACAGTTGTAGAGTTTAATTAGGTCTATCAGATGCTGCAATGATATTTCCAATATCTCTAATAGCTTCCGAGAAAATTAGATCGAAATCTATTTTTTGGAAAAAAGATACGGTTTAATTTTACTGCGTAATAATTATACATAGAACAAATATTCATTATGACAGTTGTAGAGTTTAATTAGGTCTATCAGATGCTGCAATGATATTTACAATATCTCTAATAGCTTCCGAGAAAATTAGAACGAAATCTATTTTTTGGAAAAAAGATACGGTTTAATTTTACTGCGTAATTATTATACATAGAACAAATGTTCATTATGACAGTTGTAGCGTTTAAATAAGTCTATCAGATGCTGCAATGATATTTCCAATATCTCTAATAGCTTCCGAGAAAATTAGAACGAAATCTATTTTTTGGAAAAAAGATACGGTTTAATTTTACTGCGTAATGATTATACATAGAACAAATATTCATTATAACAATTGTAGAGTTTAATTGGGTTTATCAGGTGCTACAATGATATATACAATATCTCTAATAGCTTCCGAGAAAATTAGAACGAAATCTATTTTTTGGAAAAAAGATATGGTTTAATTTTACTGCGTAATTATTATACATAGAACAAATGTTCATTATGACAGTTGTAGCGTTTAAATAAGTCTATCAGATGCTGCAATGATATTTCCAATATCTCTAATAGCTTCCGAGAAAATTAGAACGAAATCAATTTTTTGGAAAAAAGATACGGTTTAATTTTACTGCGTAATGATTATACATAGAACAAATATTCATTATGACAATTGTAGAGTTTAATTGGGTTTATCAGGTGCTACAATGATATATACAATATCTCTAATAGCTTCCGAGAAAATTAGAACGAAATTTTTTTTTGGAAAAAAGATACGGTTTAATTTTACTGCGTAATTATTATACATAGAACAAATATTCATTATGACTGTTGTAGCGTTTAATTAGGTCTATCAGATGCTGCAATGATATTTCCAATATCAAATAGCTTCCGAGAAAATTAAAACGAAATCTATTTTTTGGAAAAAAGATATGGTTTAATTTTACTGCATAATTATTATACATAGAACAAATATTCATTATGACAGTTGTTGAGTTTAATTAGGTCTATCAGGGGCTGCAATGATATTTCCAATATCTCTAATAGCTTTCGAGAAAATTAGAACGAAATCTATTTTTTGGAAAAAAAATATACAGTTTAATTTTACTGCGTAATTATCATACATAGAACAAATATTCATTATGACAGTTGTAGAATTTAATTAGGTCTATCAGTTGCTGCAATGATATATCCAATATCTCTAATAGCTTTGGAGAAAATGAGGAGGAAAATTATGTTTTGGAAAAAAGATACGGTTTTATATTTCTGCCTAATTTTTAGTCATAGAACAAATATTCATAATGACAGTTGTAGAGTATAATAAGGTCTATCAGATGCTGCAATAATATTTTAATATGTCTAATAGCTTTCGAGAAAATGAGGAAGAAAAAAAAAGTGATAGTCTCATTTTACTGCCAAATTTGATCTAAGAACAAATATTCATTATGACAGTTGTAGAGTTTAATTTGGTCTATCAGATGCTGCAATGGTATTTCCAATATCTCTAATAGCTTCCAAGAAAATAAGAACGAAATCTATTTTTTGGAAAAAAGATATGGTTTAATTTTACATCGTAATTATTATACATAGAACAAATATTCATTATGACAGTTGTAGAGTTTAATTAGATCTATCAGATGCTGCAATGATATTTCCAATATCTCTATTAGCTTCCGAGAAAATTAGATCGAAATCTATTTTTTGGAAAAAAGATACGGTTTAATTTTACTGCGTAATAATTATACATAGAACAAATATTCATTATGACAGTTGTAGAGTTTAATTAGGTCTATCAGATGCTGCAATGATATTTCCAATATCTCTAATAGCTTCCGAGAAAATTAGATCGAAATCTATTTTTTGGAAAAAAGATACGGTTTAATTTTACTGCGTAATAATTATACATAGAACAAATATTCATTATGACAGTTGTAGAGTTTAATTAGGTCTATCAGATGCTGCAATGATATTTACAATATCTCTAATAGCTTCCGAGAAAATTAGAACGAAATCTATTTTTTGGAAAAAAGATACGGTTTAATTTTACTGCGTAATTATTATACATAGAACAAATGTTCATTATGACAGTTGTAGCGTTTAAATAAGTCTATCAGATGCTGCAATGATATTTCCAATATCTCTAATAGCTTCCGAGAAAATTAGAACGAAATCAATTTTTTGGAAAAAAGATACGGTTTAATTTTACTGCGTAATGATTATACATAGAACAAATATTCATTATGACAATTGTAGAGTTTAATTGGGTTTATCAGGTGCTACAATGATATATACAATATCTCTAATAGCTTCCGAGAAAATTAGAACGAAATTTTTTTTTGGAAAAAAGATACGGTTTAATTTTACTGCGTAATTATTATACATAGAACAAATATTCATTATGACTGTTGTAGCGTTTAATTAGGTCTATCAGATGCTGCAATGATATTTCCAATATCAAATAGCTTCCGAGAAAATTAAAACGAAATCTATTTTTTGGAAAAAAGATATGGTTTAATTTTACTGCATAATTATTATACATAGAACAAATATTCATTATGACAGTTGTTGAGTTTAATTAGGTCTATCAGGGGCTGCAATGATATTTCCAATATCTCTAATAGCTTTGGAGAAAATTAGAACGAAATCTATTTTTTGGAAAAAAAATATACAGTTTAATTTTACTGCGTAATTATCATACATAGAACAAATATTCATTATGACAGTTGTAGAATTTAATTAGGTCTATCAGTTGCTGCAATGATATATCCAATATCTCTAATAGCTTTGGAGAAAATGAGGAGGAAAGTTATGTTTTGAAAAAAAGATACGGTTTTATATTTCTGCCTAATTTTTAGTCATAGAACAAATATTCATAATGACAGTTGTAGAGTATAATAAGGTCTATCAGATGCTGCAATAATATTTTAATATGTCTAATAGCTTTCGAGAAAATGAGGAAGAAAAAAAAAGTGATAGTCTCATTTTACTGCCAAATTTGATCTAAGAACAAATATTCATTATGACAGTTGTAGAATTTAATTTGGTCTATCAGATGCTGCAATGGTATTTCCAATATCTCTAATAGCTTCCAAGAAAATAAGAACGAAATCTATTTTTTGGAAAAAAGATATGGTTTAATTTTACATCGTAATTATTATACATAGAACAAATATTCATTATGACAGTTGTAGAGTTTAATTAGATCTATCAGATGCTGCAATGATATTTCCAATATCTCTAATAGCTTCCGAGAAAATTAGATCGAAATCTATTTTTTGGAAAAAAGATACGGTTTAATTTTACTGCGTAATAATTATACATAGAACAAATATTCATTATGACAGTTGTAGAGTTTAATTAGGTCTATCAGATGCTGCAATGATATTTCCAATATCTCTAATAGCTTCCGAGAAAATTAGATCGAAATCTATTTTTTGGAAAAAAGATACGGTTTAATTTTACTGCGTAATAATTATACATAGAACAAATATTCATTATGACAGTTGTAGAGTTTAATTAGGTCTATCAGATGCTGCAATGATATTTACAATATCTCTAATAGCTTCCGAGAAAATTAGAACGAAATCTATTTTTTGGAAAAAAGATACGGTTTAATTTTACTGCGTAATTATTATACATAGAACAAATGTTCATTATGACAGTTGTAGCGTTTAAATAAGTCTATCAGATGCTGCAATGATATTTACAATATCTCTAATAGCTTCCGAGAAAATTAGAACGAAATCTATTTTTTGGAAAAAAGATACGGTTTAATTTTACTGCGTAATGATTATACATAGAACAAATATTCATTATGACAATTGTAGAGTTTAATTGGGTTTATCAGGTGCTACAATGATATATACAATATCTCTAATAGCTTCCGAGAAAATTAGAATGAAATTTTTTTTTGGAAAAAAGATACGGTTTAATTTTACTGCGTAATTATTATACATAGAACAAATATTCATTATGACTGTTGTAGCGTTTAATTAGGTCTATCAGATGCTGCAATGATATTTCCAATATCAAATAGCTTCCGAGAAAATTAAAACGAAATCTATTTTTTGGAAAAAAGATATGGTTTAATTTTACTGCATAATTATTATACATAGAACAAATATTCATTATGACAGTTGTTGAGTTTAATTAGGTCTATCAGGGGCTGCAATGATATTTTCAATATCTCTAATAGCTTTCGAGAAAATTAGAACGAAATCTATTTTTTGGAAAAAAAATATACAGTTTAATTTTACTGCGTAATTATCATACATAGAACAAATATTCATTATGACAGTTGTAGAATTTAATTAGGTCTATCAGTTGCTGCAATGATATATCCAATATCTCTAATAGCTTTGGAGAAAATGAGGAGGAAAGTTATGTTTTGGAAAAAAGATACGGTTTTATATTTCTGCCTAATTTTTAGTCATAGAACAAATATTCATAATGACAGTTGTAGAGTATAATAAGGTCTATCAGATGCTGCAATAATATTTCTAATATGTCTAATAGCTTTCGAGAAAATAAGGAAGAAAATAAAAGTGATAGTCTCATTTTACTGCCAAATTTGATCTAAGAACAAATATTCATTATGACAGTTGTAGAGTTTAATTAGGTCTATCAGATGCTGCAATGATATTTCCAATATCTCTAATAGCTTCCGAGAAAATTAGAACGAAATCTATTTTTTGGAAAAAAGATATGGTTTAATTTTACATCGTAATTATTATACATAGAACAAATATTCATTATGACAGTTGTAGAGTTTAATTAGGTCTATCAGATGCTGCAATGATATTTCCAATATCTCTAATAGCTTCCGAGAAAATTAGATCGAAATCTATTTTCTGGAAAAAAGATACGGTTTAATTTTACTGCGTAATAATTATACATAGAACAAATATTCATTATGACAGTTGTAGAGTTTAATTAGGTCTATCAGATGCTGCAATGATATTTCCAATATCTCTAATAGCTTCCGAGAAAATTAGATCGAAATCTATTTTTTGGAAAAAAGATACGGTTTAATTTTACTGCGTAATAATTATACATAGAACAAATATTCATTATGACAGTTGTAGAGTTTAATTAGGTCTATCAGATGCTGCAATGATATTTACAATATCTCTAATAGCTTCCGAGAAAATTAGAACGAAATCTATTTTTTGGAAAAAAGATACGGTTTAATTTTACTGCGTAATTATTATACATAGAACAAATGTTCATTATGACAGTTGTAGCGTTTAAATAAGTCTATCAGATGCTGCAATGATATTTCCAATATCTCTAATAGCTTCCGAGAAAATTAGAACGAAATCAATTTTTTGGAAAAAAGATACGGTTTAATTTTACTGCGTAATGATTATACACAGAACAAATATTCATTATGACATTTGTAGAGTTTAATTGGGTTTATCAGGTGCTACAATGATATATACAATATCTCTAATAGCTTCCGAGAAAATTAGAACGAAATTTTTTTTTGGAAAAAAGATACGGTTTAATTTTACTGCGTAATTATTATACATAGAACAAATATTCATTATGACTGTTGTAGCGTTTAATTAGGTCTATCAGATGCTGCAATGATATTTCCAATATCAAATAGCTTCCGAGAAAATTAAAACGAAATCTATTTTTTGGAAAAAAGATATGGTTTAATTTTACTGCATAATTATTATACATAGAACAAATATTCATTATGACAGTTGTTGAGTTTAATTAGGTCTATCAGGGGCTGCAATGATATTTCCAATATCTCTAATAGCTTTCGAGAAAATTAGAACGAAATCTATTTTTTGGAAAAAAAATATACAGTTTAATTTTACTGCGTAATTATCATACATAGAACAAATATTCATTATGACAGTTGTAGAATTTAATTAGGTCTATCAGTTGCTGCAATGATATATCCAATATCTCTAATAGCTTTGGAGAAAATGAGGAGGAAAGTTATGTTTTGGAAAAAAGATACGGTTTTATATTTCTGCCTAATTTTTAGTCATAGAACAAATATTCATAATGACAGTTGTAGAGTATAATAAGGTCTATCAGATGCTGCAATAATATTTTAATATGTCTAATAGCTTTCGAGAAAATGAGGAAGAAAAAAAAAGTGATAGTCTCATTTTACTGCCAAATTTGATCTAAGAACAAATATTCATTATGACAGTTGTAGAGTTTAATTTGGTCTATCAGATGCTGCAATGGTATTTCCAATATCTCTAATAGCTTCCAAGAAAATAAGAACGAAATCTATTTTTTGGAAAAAAGATATGGTTTAATTTTACATCGTAATTATTATACATAGAACAAATATTCATTATGACAGTTGTAGAGTTTAATTAGATCTATCAGATGCTGCAATGATATTTCCAATATCTCTAATAGCTTCCGAGAAAATTAGATCGAAATCTATTTTTTGGAAAAAAGATACGGTTTAATTTTACTGCGTAATAATTATACATAGAACAAATATTCATTATGACAGTTGTAGAGTTTAATTAGGTCTATCAGATGCTGCAATGATATTTCCAATATCTCTAATAGCTTCCGAGAAAATTAGATCGAAATCTATTTTTTGGAAAAAAGATACGGTTTAATTTTACTGCGTAATAATTATACATAGAACAAATATTCATTATGACAGTTGTAGAGTTTAATTAGGTCTATCAGATGCTGCAATGATATTTACAATATCTCTAATAGCTTCCGAGAAAATTAGAACGAAATCTATTTTTTGGAAAAAAGATACGGTTTAATTTTACTGCGTAATTATTATACATAGAACAAATGTTCATTATGACAGTTGTAGCGTTTAAATAAGTCTATCAGATGCTGCAATGATATTTCCAATATCTCTAATAGCTTCCGAGAAAATTAGAACGAAATCAATTTTTTGGAAAAAAGATACGGTTTAATTTTACTGCGTAATGATTATACATAGAACAAATATTCATTATGACAATTGTAGAGTTTAATTGGGTTTATCAGGTGCTACAATGATATATACAATATCTCTAATAGGTTCCGAGAAAATTAGAACGAAATTTTTTTTTGGAAAAAAGATACGGTTTAATTTTACTGCGTAATTATTATACATAGAACAAATATTCATTATGACTGTTGTACCGTTTAATTAGGTCTATCAGATGCTGCAATGATATTTCCAATATCAAATAGCTTCCGAGAAAATTAAAACGAAATCTATTTTTTGGAAAAAAGATATGGTTTAATTTTACTGCATAATTATTATACATAGAACAAATATTCATTATGACAGTTGTTGAGTTTAATTAGGTCTATCAGGGGCTGCAATGATATATCCAATATCTCTAATAACTTTCGAGAAAATTAGAACGAAATCTATTTTTTGGAAAAAAAATATACAGTTTAATTTTACTGCGTAATTATCATACATAGAACAAATATTCATTATGACAGTTGTAGAATTTAATTAGGTCTATCAGTTGCTGCAATGATATATCCAATATCTCTAATAGCTTTGGAGAAAATGAGGAGGAAAGTTATGTTTTGGAAAAAAGATACGGTTTTATATTTCTGCCTAATTTTTAGTCATAGAACAAATATTCTTAATGACAGTTGTAGAGTATAATAAGGTCTATCAGATGCTGCAATAATATTTCTAATATGTCTAATAGCTTTCGAGAAAATAAGGAAGAAAAAAAAAGTGATAGTCTCATTTTACTGCCAAATTTGATCTAAGAACAAATATTCATTATGACAGTTGTAGAGTTTAATTAGGTCTATCAGATGCTGCAATGATATTTCCAATATCTCTAATAGCTTCCGAGAAAATTAGAACGAAATCTATTTTTTGGAAAAAAGATACGGTTTAATTTTACTGCGTAATAATTATACATAGAACAAATATTCATTATGACAGTTGTAGAGTTTAATTAGGTTTATCAGGTGCTACAATGATATATACAATATCCCTAATAGCTTCCGAGAAAATTAGAACGAAATTTATTTTTTGGAAAAAAGATACGGTTTAATTTTACTGCGTAATTATTATACATAGAACAAATATTCATTTTGGCAGTTGTAAAGTTTAATTATGTCTATCAGATGCTGCATTGATATTTCCAATTTCTCTAATAGGTTCCGAGAAAATTTGAACGAAATCTATATTTTGGAAAAAATATATGGTTTAATTTTACTGCATAATTATTATACATAGAACAAATATTCATTATGACAGTTGTAGAGTTTAATTAGGTCTATCAGTTGCTGCAATGATATTTCCAATATCTCTAATAGCTTCCGAGAAAATTAGAACGAAATCTATTTTTTGGAAAAAAGATACGGTTTAATTTTACTGCGTAATAATTATACATAGAACAAATATTCATTATGACAGTTGTAGAGTTTAATTAGGTTTATCAGGTGCTACAATGATATATACAATATCCCTAATAGCTTCCGAGAAAATTAGAACGAAATTTATTTTTTGGAAAAAAGATACGGTTTAATTTTACTGCGTAATTATTATACATAGAACAAATATTCATTTTGGCAGTTGTAAAGTTTAATTATGTCTATCAGATGCTGCATTGATATTTCCAATATCTCTAATAGCTTCCGAGAAAATTAGAACGAAATCTATTTTTTGGAAAAAAAATATGGTTTAATTTTACTGCATAATTATTATACATAAAACAAATATTCATTATGACAGTTGTTGAGTTTAATTAGGTCTATCAGATGCTGCAATGATATTTCCAATATCTCTAATAGCTTACGAGAAAATTAGAACAAAATCTATTTTCTGGAAAAAAGATACGGTTTAATTTTACTGCTTAATTATTATAAATGGAACAAATATTCATTATGACAGTTGTAGAGTTTAATTAGGTCTATCAGATGTTGCAATGATATTTCCAATATCTCTAATAGCTTTCGAGAAAATGATGAGGAAAGTTATGTTTTGGAAAAAAGATACGGTTTAATTTTACTGCGTAATTAATAGTCAGAGAACAAATATTCATAATGACAGCTGTAGAGTTTAACTAGATCTATCAGATGCTGTAATGTAATTTCCAATATCTATTATAAATTTTGAGAAAAGGTCAATTTATTTGTAAAAAAAAAAATTTTTCTTCTTAATGGTCTCTCAAGCTATTGTAAATATTGAAAAAGTTTTTGCACTAACTGTTAGTACAATAACCTTTCCAATGTCTACAATAGCTGTAGAGATCCTGCAAGAAGACTTCAACAGTTATATTATTAATCAATAGCAAACATGCTTTAAAGTTTCTCTCAGTAAGTCATCTTCACAATCATATTTTTTTAGGTTCTATTAGTTGTGTTCATGACAAATGTTTTACATAATTAATCAAAACTATTATTAAATAATTATGCTGCTATTTTACCCTTTTACTTTATACGACCGCTAAGTTACTCTGCTTTTAAACTCTCCATTGTGTGTTTCCTATATGTACTGTCAGCTTGTGTATAAAGTGCTCCATGGATATATTATAAAAGTATCAAAAAAAGTATACATAATATAAACATACATAACAATGACTCCACAATATGACACAATTATTTTGATATTAACCCAATAGGGATTATATTATAGTGTATTATATATACTATAATGTCGACCAAAATCTACATAAAAAATATTTGACCATTTTACTACAAAATTATCAGTTACTAACTGATAGAACTTGTCAAACTCTACAAAGTTTTCACTATGCATATTTGTTCTGGGACTAATAATTTTGTAGTAAAATGGTTTCAAATATTTTTTACGTAGATTTTGGTCGACATTATAGTATATATAATACACTATAATATAATCCCTATAGGGTTTATATTAGAATAATTGTGTCAAAGAGTAGAGTCATTATTTGACAGCCCTGTGTGACACACCCTCAGTCACCTTGACGCACCTGCCTTCACCTGAGTGTGTGGGAGGCGCCTTGGATACAGGACGCCAAGGTGTCTGAAGGGCAGGTGAGCCAGAGAAACGGGGCTGTGGGTCTGTGGGCTCAGGAAGGGTCATTGCTGAGGCTGATGAGGTGTAGCTGTGTGTTGGAAGGGTCATGCTTCACTCAGGGTGGTGGTGGTGGTGGTGGTCATAGTCAAGGTGTGTGTTGTAATGGGAGGGACCAGTTCAACATGACTTGGTCTGCCACTGCTCTGCCTGTCTGGACATCACACGATAATTGTGAAGCTCCGTTGTGGCCAGAACATTGCTACACCTTTCTTTTTCTATATATAGGATACTTTTTTTTCCTCCCTTTTTTCTTACATAGTGAAGTGTGTATTGTTGTTAGGTGTATGAGGTGACCACTCTCTATTGTCACTTGACTGATGAGAGGAGGGGAAAAATATGGTGTAATATCTACCTAAGACTTGAACACTTACCTTACCTGTGCATCGAGACACCTCTGGAACAACTTAACCCTTCCCTTTTCAAAATCTCATACTATATAGTTTTTCCTTTTTTTGAGAGCCGCATGTAAGTGGGTAGCTTTTATATATATTTTTTTTATTATCCACTTAGTTATTTTCTAAGACCCTTCCTGATCTCGTACACACATAAGGAAATACTATAAGTAAATACATAAAAAAAGCTGCACATAATGAATATTTATTGTGGTGTCATTCCATTTTGAAAGATGCTCATGATTACCTTTCCACTGCACATAATGGAATTGTATTGTGTTGTATTGTGTATCGTATATGAGTTAATGCAATCACCTAAGTGCATGCAGGCGTAACAAAGAGAATGTGGCGCTAACGTAAACAATTTGGATTATACATTTACGTGAAATTAATGCTTTAGTAAATTTAGTCGTATTTGATGATTAAAATTCGAAGCTCATACAGTTCAGTTTTTAAAAAGTTCTTATCACTGTTATTTTGGTTAATGTATATAGTTTAGTTTATCCATTTGTATGTACTGTACACATGAATAATTCAATTGTATTACTATGTACCTACTACATATATTTCATCACCTAAATGGATGCAATGACTTCAGTATGCTAAAAATAAAAGAACTAATTGAAATTCCAACATACGATCTCTATAAATTTATAAGGTGACACTTAGTACATTAATGTCACGCTCAGCTCACACTTCAAAGTATAAATCACACTCACTCTACACTTAGAAAAAAAAAAAAAAAAGTTACGGTCATTTCACACCTTTTGT
>JAXIVD010000234.1:68437-73437 GCA_036785275.1 Cancer borealis | reverse complement strand
ATATTGAAGTTATTATTCTTATGATTATTAGTTTATTATACACATACATACATATATACACACGTACATACATACATAAATACACACATACATACATACATACATAGCGTACACATAGTCATAGAATAATACATTTATACACAAAAATACAGTGACACGTGAATTACATCTCGATATGAAAAAAAAAACGTACATGGAAAATTACATATACATACAACCATGTGTACGTAATATAGACACAGGCGAGACACATGTACGTAAATATGTATGGATGTGGTCATGAACGTATAACCCCCTTCCCCCCCTGAATGGTGAAGTAATGAAGCCAGAATGAATAATAGCCTCGTTGTATAATGCTGTGTGTGTGTGTGTGTGTGTGTGTGTGTGTGTGTGTGTGTGTATCAAGTGTTGCAAGGGATTAACGCCTCTCTTTCTCCCCTGAAAAGTGGCGTTAATCCCGTATAAATGAATAATGATAATGATAATAATAATAGTAATAATGATAATAATAATAATAATGATCATAGTAATAAGAACAAAAATAATAGTAATACGAAGTTATTATTATTATCATTATTATTTTTTTTTATCACATTGGAGTTTTTTTGATTTTATTTTATTTTTTGGATTATAATTATATATATATATTTTTTTCTGTTATTATCCTAAAGGAACTGTAAATACATAAAGGTATATATTTTTTATTTTATTTATATTCGGTATAAATTTTATCCTTTTTCTTCTTTCTTTCTCTTTACAAACACGAGAAAGATTAATAGTTTTGCTTGAACGTATTTTTCTTGTTTTATTTTTTTATTCTAATATTTCTTCTTTTTGTGTTCATTCTCACAGACACATTATATTTCATGACAGAGGCAGCAATGTGTGTATTATTAACACTGACGTGGCTGTGTGTGTGTGTGTGTGTGTGTGTGTGTGTGTGTGTGTGTGTGTGTGTGTGTGTGTGTGTGTGTGTGTGTGTGTACATCTACGGAATGTTTAGTATTTGGACTCACAATAATTACAGTGGACGTTGGATATAATATTCCTCTGTTCCTCCTCCTCCTCCTCCTCCTCCTCCTCCTCCTCCTCCTCCTCCTCCTCCTCCTCCTCCTCCTCCTCCTCCTCCTCCTCCTCCTCCTCCTCCTCTTCCTCCTCCTCGAAGTCACAGAAAACGGAGGGTGCCTTGGGGATACTATATTATACAACGACACTCCTTTGCCTCCCCATCAAACCCGCCCCACCCTGCCCCGTGTAGCCCCAAATAACCAAGTGGGGATGGGTGCCGAGCCTCCCTTCCTCCCCACCCCGTCAAGGAGTCCCAAAGGATGTCTGGGGGTGTGGGGGGCGTCTGCCGTGCTTGTGGGGGACCAACCTCACCCCTTCATCTCGTCCTGAAAACCTCTGGAGGGTGTCGTGTCCCGGGGTCCAATTGGGACGGTGATTAGAGGTTGTTAGGGTGCTTGTTGGGGGTGACTAGACGAAGGTATCCCTAGTGGGCGAGCGTGAGCGGCGGGTGGAGGCGCAGCTGGTCTGGCGGGTGATCTGTGACGCCGTGGAGGCAGAAGAGGCGTAGCTGTACTGAGGATTCGCCGCACACTTTGAATACACCGTCTTGTACACCAGAGAACAGTTGGCGCCGTAGTGGAGGCGTATGTTGTTAGCCAGTGTGGGCGTGTTGCAGGAGGTGTTGCTATAGGAGGCGTGGTGGCGGCGGCTGCTACCACGCCCACGGAACACCCTACGGAAGGCGGTGCGAAACTTGGTGGAGGTCATGTTGTAGAGGATCGGGTTAATAGAGGAGTTAATATAGAACATGACGCGGCAGAAGTAGAGGATGTTGTAGAAGCCATCAATGCCCAGCCTGAACTGATCCTCCTGTGGCACCGCGATGATCCACAGGAAGAACACACGGATGGGCAACAGACACAGGAAGTAAAAGAACACCACAGTAGCCATCATCACCACCACCTGCCGCCGCGCCCTTGTCTGTGGGTTCTCCTTCTTGTGGGTGAGCTCTGAGGTGTCCACGAGGAGCCTGCGGGCAATAACGGCGTACAGCAGCACCAGGACGACCATGGGCACGAAGAAGAAGAAGACGTGTGAGGCTACCATGAAGGAGACGGCCATGGAGGTGGTGAGGGCCAACAGACACTCGTGCTGCAGTGTGCCGTCGTAGTACTGGAAGCGACCGTAGTGCACGATCCACAGGGTAGGCCTAGGCAAGAGGGGGGGAGGCTGGATTAATGTGGAAGCTGTGGTGATGGTGATGGTGATGGTGACAGTGGTAGTGAATATAGGATGAAGCACTCCCACTCCACTCACTCAATCACTCACTCACTCACTCACTCACTCACTCACCCAGCAGATAGGAAGGCCACCACCCAGATCACCAGGATAGCCACCATTGCCTTAGCCTTGGTGCAGCGGTAGCCGGCCTGCAGCGGTTGGCAGATCACGTGGTACCGCTCCAGGGAGATCACCACCAGGGAGAGGGCCGAGGCGTGCACCACACTCATCTCCACGTACGAAGTGAGCTTACCTGACGAGGGAGAGAGAGAGAGAGAGTTAAGAGGAGTGGGGAGTAATATTATGTCCGAAAAGAGAAGGAGAAGAAGAAGGAGTTTGGTGCACAGGAGCTGCCTTGTGTAGGTTAAGTGGTCTCTTGCAGCCTCCTTATTTTCTTTTTTTATTATGTTCTTATGTGGAGTGGAGTAATATGTCCAGGAGGAGTTGTTGGTGGTGGTGGTGGTGGTGGTGTAGAGGGAAGATATATAAACACTCCTATCCTCCTTCCACATTCTACCTATACCCCAATAGTGCCATATGGCCTTTGTTGCCTGGCACATTCCCCCCCCCCCCCCCCCCCCCCCCCACACACACACACACACACACACATTACAATTACAATCCTTCCTTCTCTGACGCCGTGAAAGAAAACGGAGCTGGCAGTAGAAAATGAGATAGTTTTATGGAAGACTATTGAGTTTATTAATTAAATACTATATCAGAGAGAGAGAGAGAGAGAGAGAGAAAGATTATGGAGTCACACTAAAAGGAAGTCAAGTAAATTTTATCCCCTTGAGATTAGGTAAAGAAATCATCAATTGAGTGGATGAATAAGTAATAGAGTGAATGAGGGGAAAGAAGGAGAGGGTAAGGAGGATAAAGGAGGAGGTGAATAGGATCTTAAGGAGGAGATAAGAAATTTGGTGGGAGGAAGGAACGTAAGAAAGGAATAAGGCAGAGGGAAGGAACTGATAAAGTATAGAGAAGAGTGTGAATGAAGGAAAGAAGATGAGAGGAGAGGAAATTGAAAAAGCGAGGAGGAGGAGGAATACGAGGATAGGATATGTGGATTAAAAAGAGAGAGAGAGAGAGAGAGAGAGAGAGAGAGAGAGAGACAGGGATGGTAAAAGGAATAGGAAGGGATAGGGATGTTAGGTGGAAGTGAGAGGATAGGAAGGGGAGGTGGAAGGGATAGAGAGGAAGAGTGGAAGGAAGATAGGAAGGGAGGGAAGGATGAAACGGATAGGAAGGGAAGCAGAAGACTTACGTGGTCAGGAAGCTGGAATACACAAGTAGTTTTGGGAGGATAGAAACTGTGTGTGTGTGTGTGTGTGTGTGTGTGTGTGTGTGTGTGTGTGTTATTGACTGTTTACTGGAATAATCATAAGGCAAACAAGTAATTAAATAGACACTCAGTAGAGAGCTAACTAATTCCTCCTCCGCCTCCACCGCTGTTATTCATAAGTTCTTCCTGACCTTGACCTTTGATATTGACCTTGAAACAGTTAATGGAGTGGGTGTTTTAGGTAGAAGGTCATGTGAGTGAAGTTGTATTGCGTTTTGACAGAGTTATGAGTGTTTTGAACATGGTGTAGGTCCGCAGCGAGTTTCATGTTGACTGCGATGAAGGTGGCGCCCAATGTAACGTCCTATAGGAATTATATTGATGACCTAATTTGACCTGACCTCTACCTATGACCTTAGCCTTTCAAAATGTAATGGAGTCGACCTTTAGTGTAACGGGTTATGTTGATCGAATTGCTTTAACTATATTCGCTTAGTTAGGTAATGTAAACGAAAAATTAATAAAATAAAATCACATCGTTCCATTCTGCCATACGAAGTGTTTACTATAGGAATAAAAATATCAAATATGAACTATAAACTATAAACGTGGTATGAACGTACGTATTCCAATATACATGTCATCTTTAAAATGGATGGAAGGGAAATGGTATATAGTGTTTCAACTCAATTAGATAAAGCTAATGTAGTAGAAACTTTAAATTGTGTATAAACTACTCATACGGGCCCGTGGGTGTGTGGGTGTGTGTGTGTGTGTGGGGTGAGTTTGTAGGTGGATGTGTGGATGTGTTTTTGAAATTCCTTAACGATTAAGAAGAATTAAAAAGAATCAAAATGTTAAGAAGATTAAGAAGAGAAAAGGTAGTAAGAGGATTAACAGAAAACTGGCAATAATAATAATAATGATAATAACGGTAATGACTATTATTATTATTATTTCTTATTGGACTGAGTGTAATACATTTATGGTGACTGGAATGAACATGACGTGACCGCTTCTGGAATGACTGGAATGAGTTTTGTTGTGATCACTTATAATTTTCTGCCTTGGAACACTTTTATCATTAGGAATCTTCGAAACGGATTCAGTCGTTGGAATGTTGTAATGGTAGTTTTTTTTAACCCTGGAAGTCAATGTCTGGAATTTTCGAAAGTCTGGAATTCTAGACAGTCTCAGTGTGATTTTTGCTTCGAATCTTGAAAAAAAAAAAACGGTTTATGGAGCTCTGGAACCGTTTTAGTTTACGGATTCATAGACAATTTTTACTCTTTCGAATCTAAAGAGAATCATGTCTGAAATTCTGGAAAACTGGAGTAATAGTGTCACTTTGATATCTGGAATGCAAGAATAAATCATCCATCTATTAACTATGCAATGCTACGATCCTAGAATCCTGGAAGAATCT
>JAXIVD010000234.1:0-68237 GCA_036785275.1 Cancer borealis | reverse complement strand
TTCGTTCCCTAGTTGAGAATTGGTTGTTTATCAATTTACTCCATTATGAGAGCGATTGGGAAAAGAAGCTGAGAGGACAAAAACAACAACTACAACAGTAACAACAACGGCAATAATAACAACAACAACAAGTACAGCAACAATAATAATAACAACAGCAACAGTACAAATAAGAGTAGCAAAAACAACTACAAATTCTGTTCATTACTGCTACTACTGCTGCAACACACACACACACAACACACACACACACACACACACACACACACACACACACACACACACAGAAATTCATTAAGCCTCCAGGGACTCATTCTTAATTTGTTGGACTCAGACGCGAGTGATAAGCTGTGTGTGTGTGTGTCTGTGTGTGTGTGTGTGTGTGTGTGTGTGTGTGTGTGTGTGTGTGTGTGTGTGTGTGTGTGAGCGCGTGCGAGTGTTGCAAGGAAAACTATTTAATTTATTTCTCTCTGACCTGCGACAAAGTTCAGTTCTCTCTCTCTCTCTCTCTCTCTCTCTCTCTCTCTCTGAACGTCAATTACATTAAAACACACACAGACACAGACACACACACACACACAGGTAACAATCAACTATGAACAGCAGGCTTGTAAGTATAGTTGCCATGGTTAGGCTGTTGCCATGGTTACGTCACACCAGCCTTACCCTTACAGCTTCCTGCTCACACATACCCTTGACTCATCATTGTCATCCCATTGTTAAGGTTATAGTCTGTCTCAGGATCTAATAAGACATTCTATTATAACCACTAAGATGTTTTTTTTCTTCATAGCAAACGTACTTGACTTTCTTTTACCAATTGAACTTAATTTTCCTTCACATTGAACTTAAATTTTCTTCCTTCACACCTAAACTTAACTTTCCTTCTTCACCATTGAACTTAACCTTCCTTCACCATTGAACTTAACCTTCCTTTACACACACGTAACCTAACTGACAAAGCATCAAGAAAAAGCTCAGTTTTTCTTTACCTTGTACATCCAGAGTAATGCAATGTTACAACGCCTCGCCTCTGGACACTGGTGCTTGAAAGACCAGTAGAAGTTTTACTCGTTACCTGTACAATATACGCTCAAAAGTTAGTGTGTGTGTTGCATCTTTTTGTTACTCCAAGCTAAGGGATGGAGGGAGTCGCGTTTATTTTACACCACCACTGGCTTGCCTCACCCTGGCAGCATCGGTGACAACAAAAAACGAGGATTCAGTCCGAGGATGTGAGAGCTTACCTAAGATTTCTTCCCTACACGCTTCAACAACAAAAACCAGCTGATACACACCTTCCCAATCCTACAGACCCTTGAACCCTTTCCATAACCCATTTTCAGTACAACATACTACCCTATTCCCTTCTCCTCCCTTAACACCTCCTTCACGTACACTTTAAACAGCTTTCTTCACACGTCAGACCTTTCTTAAGTTACCCTTCTTAAGGTGAATTAAAAACCAATACTTTTACTGCTGCTAAGTAATGGCTCTTCCTGCTTCCCTGCAGCTGCACGAGTCCTGAGGGGAAGGTGAGGGATGGGGCACGCGAGGGGAGGGTATGGTGAGGGGAAGGTAGGGTGATGGGCGTGGGGGGGGTAGGGTGATGGCAAAGGAGGAGGCACAAAGCAACTTCTTCAGGCAAACTTTAGCATGCAAACTTGTACTCTGTGTGTGTCAGAGAGAGAGAGAGAGAGAGAGAGAGAGAGAGAGAGAGAGAGAGAGAGAGAGGAGAGAGGAGAGAGAGAGAGAGAGAGAGAGAGAGAGAGAGAGAGAGAGGGAGAGAGAGAGAGAGAGAGAGAGAGAGAGAGAGAGAGAGAGGAGAGAGAGAGAGAGAGAGAGAGAGAGAGAGAGAGAGAGAGAGAGAGAGAGAGAGAGAGAGAGAGAGAGGGAGAGAGAGAGAGAGATGAAGACAGGAGAAAACGATGATGTTACAGAATGCTGAACACACATTAAATAAATAGTTAAAATAAATAAATACATTAATCATTAAACAAACAAATATACAAATTAGTAATCAAAGCTTAAAGAAAAAAATAACTAGATCTCAATAGAGTACACATGTAACTATATATAAATAAATAAATAAATGAATAAATAAATGAATAAATAAAAACATCATGAAATAAAATTAAATGCTACCAAAAGTTTGGCTTGCATGGTGGCATAAAACTTAGCAGGAGGAAGAAGAAGAGGAGGAGGAGGGAGGAGGAGGAGGAGGAGGAGGAGGAGGAGGAGGAGGAGGAGGAAGAGAGGAGGAGGAGACTGCACGTTAAAACCCTCATTCTTGCACTGCCTACACATCACTCTCTCTCTCTCTCTCACACACACACACACACACACACACAAACACACACACACACACACACACACACACACACACAATGAGCTAATATCAAAATACATAATCTGATAGTTAATAATAAGTTAGAGTAATTTAATAGCAGAATCCTTATCAATATATTCAAGTTTATGTATCGATATCGAGAGGTTGTATGTTACTCTCCACTGTGATTCATGGGTAGCTTTTAAACATTCTCTTAAACCTCACCTTCCGTAATGCGTGGGTCATTATGCTTCACCTATTCAGTAATCGTTTATAATTACTAGGCTTTGTTACCTGTCTATACCTGAATTATAATAAGTATATCATCATTGTTATTATTATTATTATTATTATTCTATATCTATTTTCCATTTTCTTTCACTATGATTCGTCGGCTACATGTACACACACCACCAAATACTCTTTACATACATACACTTACATTACACTTTCCTTTTCCTTGTCATTTAAACACTTAACATTCTTTCTAAATAACCTAATTATCTTTAAGTGTCCTACAATTTTTTTTTTTCATCTATACATCAATAATAATTTATACGACAGATAACTGGTGATGACTTTATAATACGTCTATTTTAGTCCTCATCACTTATCTGTAATTCTCTCTCTCTCTCTCTCTCTCTCTCTCTCTCTCTCTCTCTCTCTCTCTCTCTCTCTCTCTCTCTCTCTCTCTCTCTCTCTCTCTCTCTCTCTCTCTCTCTCTCTCTCTGAAAAGCTTATTCATTATTTAATTACCGGGAAGTAATTTATTTTCCTTCCCGTCCCGTTATTTAGCGAGGTGAGAGTTAGCTGCGGTGTTGCTGTCTCCTCGTTACGTTCCTAACTTCCTCCTGTGTTATAGTTAAGCCTTACTAACAATACACATCTTTCGCATGCCAGAAGAGAATTACTTAAAATCACCCAATAAGTTAGCCATCAACCCTGTGTGTGTGTGTGTGTGTGTGTGTGTGTGTGTGTGTGTGTGTGTGTGTGTGTGTGTGTGTGTGTGTGTATGTGTGTGTGTGTGTGTGTGTGTGTGTGTGTGTGTGTGTGTGGAGGGGAAAAGGGGGTTATAATGTGTCTTTTAAGAGATGTATATAACACCATCGACACCAGCTGTCCCCGCCACCCACACCCACCCACAAACACACACACACACACCCACACACACGGTATCGCCTTTGGGTACTACATCTTTAGACTCACTCATGGTACATTACTCTGTTCGAGGTATTGGGAGGAAGCGGAGAAGTAAAATTTAAAAAGCCACGTTCTTGGTCTGAAATGAAACTCAAGCAAAAGAGAGATTCGTGTAAAAGTTTAACACTGGAGAGGTAATGTAAATAAACTACTAATGCTGATGGTGACTACTACTACTACTATTATTACTATCATTCTATTATTATTCGCCGTTTGACAAGTATAAATCTCCTTTAATTTCCTTGGTAAGTCACTGCGATCTAAATAAATATAAAGATAATATAACAAAGACCAGGAAGAGCGGAGTTCCTTCCACCCTCAAGGTTTAACCATTGTGTCCCGAGGGATGAAGGAACACTATTTGTATCTGTTTTCAAGATGAGCTGAGGAGGAGTCGAGGAGGGACGGAACAGTAGTGAGGTTGAAGTGGTTTCTATTTGCATGTTAAACGTGTTATTATCTTACCTGACGCATGTTCTTTATAATTCAGTGTGGAAAGTCTTGAAATGGTCTTATCCACACACACACACACACACCACTCCTCCCACTCTCCACTCAATTATTTAATCACTTTGTCGTCCCACTTCACCAGATGCCTCCCACTCGCCTAACTAACCTAACCTACCTATAGCATCCAACTCACTTATATAACTTTTTTTTGGTCATATTTAAGTATCCAACATTTAGAATCGCTATCTAATATTGAATTATATATTTTTCAACACCTGTAGCAGCGCCAAGAAGCTTAATCAAGGAGTCAATCTATTTGGTTCACCTGTGGGAATATAAGTCAGAAGAAGGGACGGTACAGCCTCCTTACCTTACCTGTCCCTTCCCTACAGGTGAGCCAACACTTCATGCTTCATTCCTTGCCTCGAGTTAGTTAGTGTGAAGGACTGCGAGCCTAACTTATGTGTACCCAGGTGTAATCAGTGAAATTCTGATAAAAATGAACGAGCAAGATGTGTAAAAATAGTCAGATTAGGATCACAAAATGAGGAATGTAATTAATTTTAGTTAGATTCTCGTTAGGGATGCTGTAGTTAAGTGGAAGGCAGTGTTGGGTGATTATGAGTCTAGCGCGTGATCCTCAAGGCCATGGTGAATGACATAAGCTCACCATAGTTACTTACATTCCCACCACCAGCACCACCACCACCACCACCACCACCACGGACCCAACGCAACATTACTACCGACTTAACGCACATTTACATTGACGTACATACATCTAACTTACCCACACCTCCAATAAAACGCACATTAACTTTTACGCACACTAACTTTTAGGTGTACACAAACTCACGCACACTATGTTTTTCGCACAATAACTCATGTACATTGACTTTTACGTACACATACACACACTTTTACGCACACTGATTCATCCTCACCGACTTTTACGCACATAAACTTTTACTCACGGTGACTATACGTACATATACTTTCACGTACACTGCCTTCTTTACGCACCACTTAACGAAGAGACAAACTCAACTTAACTCCCCCTCCCCCCCCCCTACACTAGTACATCCAAGTATTTCATGTAAAGGAGAGAGAGAGAGAGAGGATAGGAAGGGAAGGGGAAAAAAGGGAGGGAGTGCGAGGAAAAAATTAACAGGAAAAAAGAAAAAGAAAAAAACTCGCCTCTTTCTTCCCTAGCCAATATTTTCCTCTCTGGTCTGCACGATTTAAGAGGGGCGTGTGGCGGGTAGCCGAGGGGAATGCACAGAGGGGAAAAGAGGGGAAACAGGAGGGAAAATGGAAAGAGGAAAGAATTAAATCCGATACAAGAATATAAAGAAAAAGAAAAAAAGTAAAAAATAACGTTACTATTGCCGCAGTCAGTCTCTCTCTCTCTCTCTCTCTCTCTCTCTCTCTCTCTCTCTCTCTCTCTCTCATTCCTTCAGTTCAATAACATTAGTGGCACTTTTATTAATATTGTGCTAATGCTGTTGTCTCTTTATTACTTACTCTCCAAAAGCGTAATACATATTCCTTGCTAATATATACGTCATTCTCTCTCTCTCTAATCAGGTAAATTTCGCATGATCTGAATTTCATAGCAACTTTCTTTCCTTTCATTTTCATCTCTCTCTCTCTCTCTCTCTCTCTCTCTCTCTCTCTCTCTCTCTCTCTCTCTCTCTCTCTCTCTCTCTCTCTCTCTCTCATTATCTCCCAAACAGATATCATTCCTCTTTATAAATAGTAGTCCAATCCAGAACCAAACACAATCTCATTCCAGACCAAAAGGATTAAGATTGAACGTTCCAGGGATCCAAAAGCAAATAGTTAGTTACGCGATCCAGGAGAATTAGTTGTTTCCAGATTTCCAGATAACGGGCGGTAGGATTCCAAACTTTTTTTTTTTTTAGATCACAAAGGCGCTGGTTAAAGAATTTCCTGAACTTTCCGTGGTTCCAGGATTCTAAAGTTTCGGGTTTTCTGGGTGTAGATTCTTCCAGGATTCTAGGATCGTAGCATTGCATAGTTAATAGATGGATGATTTATTCTTGCATTCCAGATATCAAAGTGACACTATTACTCCAGTTTTCCAGAATTTCAGACATGATTCTCTTTAGATTCGAAAGAGTAAAACTTGTCTATGAATCCGTAAACTAAAACGGTTCCAGAGCTCCATAAACCGTATTTTTTGTTCAAGATTCGAAGCAAAAATCACACTGAGACTGTCTAGAATTCCAGACTTTCGAAAATTCCAGACATTGACTTCCAGGGTTCAAAAAAACTACCATTACAACATTCCAACGACTGAATCCGTTTCGAAGATTCTTAATGATAAAAGTGTTCCAAGGCAGAAAATAATAAGTGATCACAACAAAACTCATTCCAGTCATTCCAGAAGCGGTCACGTCATGTTCATTCCAGTCACCATAAATGTATTACACTCAGTCCAATAAGAAATAATAATAATAATAGTCATTATCGTTATTATCATTGTTATTATTATTGCCAGTTTTCTGTTAATCCTCTTACTACCTTTTCTCTTCTTAATCTTCTTAACATTTTGATTCTTTTTAATTCTTCTTAATCGTTAAGGAATTTCAAAAACACATCCACACATCCACCTACAAACTCACCCCACACACAGACACCCACACACCCACGGGCCCGTATGAGTAGTTTATACACAATTTAAAGTTTCTACTACATTAGCTTTATCTAATTGAATTGAAACACTATATACCATTTCCCTTCCCTCCATTTTAAAGATGACATGTATATTGGAATACGTACGTTCATACCACGTTTATAGTTTATAATTCATACTTGATATTTTTATTCCTATAGTAAACACTTCGTATGGCAGAATGGAACGATGTGATTTTATTTTATTATTTTTTCGTTTACATTACCTAACTAAGCGAATATAGTTAAAGCAATTCGATCAACATAACCCGTTACACTAAAGGTCGACTCCATTACATTTTGAAAGGCTAAGGTCATAGGTAGAGGTCAGGTCAAATTAGGTCATCAATATAATTCCTATAGGACGTTACATTGGGCGCCACCTTCATCGCAGTCAACATGAAACTCGCTGCGGACCTACACCATGTTCAAAACACTCATAACTTTGTCAAAACGCAATACAACTTCACTCACATGACCTTCTACCTAAAACACCCACTCCATTAACTGTTTCAAGGTCAATATCAAAGGTCAAGGTCAGGAAGAACTTATGAATAACAGCGGTGGAGGCGGAGGAGGAATTAGTTAGCTCTCTACTGAGTGTCTATTTAATTACTTGTTTGCCTTATGATTATTCCAGTAAACAGTCAATAACACACACACACACACACACACACACACACACACACACACACACACACACACACACACACACACACACACACACACACACAGTTTCTATCCTCCCAAAACTACTTGTGTATTCCAGCTTCCTGACCACGTAAGTCTTCTGCTTCCCTTCCCATCCGTTTCATCCTTCCCTCCCTTCCACTCTTCCTCTCTATCCCTTCCACCTCCCCTTCCTATCCTCTCACTTCCACCTAACATCCCTATCCCTTCCTATTCCTTTTACCATCCCTGTCTCTCTCTCTCTCTCTCTCTCTCTTTAATCCACATATTCTATCCTCGTATTCCTCCTCCTCCTCGCTATTTCAATTTCCTCTCCTCTCCTCTTCTTTCCTTCATTCACACTCTTCTCTATACTTTATCTCTTCCTTCCCTCTGCCTTATTCCTTTCTTACGTTCCTTCCTCCCACCAAATTTCTTATCTCCTCCTTAAGATCCTATTCACCTCCTCCTTTATCCTCCTTACCCTCTCCTTCTTTCCCCTCATTCACTCTATTACTTATTCATCCACTCAATTGATGATTTCTTTACCTAATCTCAAGGGGATAAAATTTACTTGACTTCCTTTTAGTGTGACTCCATAATCTTTCTCTCTCTCTCTCTCTCTCTCTGATATAGTATTTAATTAATAAACTCAATAGTCTTCCATAAAACTATCTCATTTTCTACTGCCAGCTCCGTTTTCTTTCACGGCGTCAGAGAAGGAAGGATTGTAATTGTAATGTGTGTGTGTGTGTGTGTGTGTGTGTGTGGGGGGGGGGGGGAATGTGCCAGGCAACAAAGGCCATATGGCACTATTGGGGTATAGGTAGAATGTGGAAGGAGGATAGGAGTGTTTATATATCTTCCCTCTACACCACCACCACCACCACCACCACCAACAACTCCTCCTGGACATATTACTCCACTCCACATAAGAACATAATAAAAAAAGAAAATAAGGAGGCTGCAAGAGACCACTTAACCTACACAAGGCAGCTCCTGTGCACCAAACTCCTTCTTCTTCTCCTTCTCTTTTCGGACATAATATTACTCCCCACTCCTCTTAACTCCCTCTCTCTCTCTCCCTCGTCAGGTAAGCTCACTTCGTACGTGGAGATGAGTGTGGTGCACGCCTCGGCCCTCTCACTGGTGGTGATCTCCCTGGAGCGGTACCACGTGATCTGCCAACCGCTGCAGGCCGGCTACCGCTGCACCAAGGCTAAGGCAATGGTGGCTATCCTGGTGATCTGGGTGGTGGCCTTCCTATCTGCTGGGTGAGTGAGTGAGTGAGTGATTGAGTGAGTGGAGTGGGAGTGCTTCATCCTATATTCACTACCACTGTCACCATCACCATCACCATCACCACAGCTTCCACATTAATCCAGCCTCCCCCCCTCTTGCCTAGGCCTACCCTGTGGATCGTGCACTACGGTCGCTTCCAGTACTACGACGGCACACTGCAGCACGAGTGTCTGTTGGCCCTCACTACCTCCATGGCCGTCTCCTTCATGGTAGCCTCACACGTCTTCTTCTTCTTCGTGCCCATGGTCGTCCTGGTGCTGCTGTACGCCGTTATTGCCCGCAGGCTCCTCGTGGACACCTCAGAGCTCACCCACAAGAAGGAGAACCCACAGACAAGGGCGCGGCGGCAGGTGGTGGTGATGATGGCTACTGTGGTGTTCTTTTACTTCCTGTGTCTGTTGCCCATCCGTGTGTTCTTCCTGTGGATCATCGCGGTGCCACAGGAGGATCAGTTCAGGCTGGGCATTGATGGCTTCTACAACATCCTCTACTTCTGCCGCGTCATGTTCTATATTAACTCCTCTATTAACCCGATCCTCTACAACATGACCTCCACCAAGTTCCGCACCGCCTTCCGTAGGGTGTTCCGTGGGCGTGGTAGCAGCCGCCGCCACCACGCCTCCTATAGCAACACCTCCTGCAACACGCCCACACTGGCTAACAACATACGCCTCCACTACGGCGCCAACTGTTCTCTGGTGTACAAGACGGTGTATTCAAAGTGTGCGGCGAATCCTCAGTACAGCTACGCCTCTTCTGCCTCCACGGCGTCACAGATCACCCGCCAGACCAGCTGCGCCTCCACCCGCCGCTCACGCTCGCCCACTAGGGATACCTTCGTCTAGTCACCCCCAACAAGCACCCTAACAACCTCTAATCACCGTCCCAATTGGACCCCGGGACACGACACCCTCCAGAGGTTTTCAGGACGAGATGAAGGGGTGAGGTTGGTCCCCCACAAGCACGGCTGACGCCCCCCACACCCCCAGACATCCTTTGGGACTCCTTGACGGGGTGGGGAGGAAGGGAGGCTCGGCACCCATCCCCACTTGGTTATTTGGGGCTACACGGGGCAGGGTGGGGCGGGTTTGATGGGGAGGCAAAGGAGTGTCGTTGTATAATATAGTATCCCCAAGGCACCCTCCGTTTTCTGTGACTTCGAGGAGGAGGAAGAGGAGGAGGAGGAGGAGGAGGAGGAGGAGGAGGAGGAGGAGGAGGAGGAGGAGGAGGAGGAGGAGGAGGAGGAGGAGGAGGAACAGAGGAATATTATATCCAACGTCCACTGTAATTATTGTGAGTCCAAATACTAAACATTCCGTAGATGTACACACACACACACACACACACACACACACACACACACACACACACACACACACACACACACACACACGCCACGTCAGTGTTAATAATACACACATTGCTGCCTCTGTCATGAAATATAATGTGTCTGTGAGAATGAACACAAAAAGAAGAAATATTAGAATAAAAAAATAAAACAAGAAAAATACGTTCAAGCAAAACTATTAATCTTTCTCGTGTTTGTAAAGAGAAAGAAAGAAGAAAAAGGATAAAATTTATACCGAATATAAATAAAATAAAAAATATATACCTTTATGTATTTACAGTTCCTTTAGGATAATAACAGAAAAAAATATATATATATATAATTATAATCCAAAAAATAAAATAAAATCAAAAAAACTCCAATGTGATAAAAAAAAATAATAATGATAATAATAATAACTTCGTATTACTATTATTTTTGTTCTTAGTACTATGATCATTATTATTATTATTATCATTATTACTATTATTATTATCATTATCATTATTCATTTATACGGGATTAACGCCACTTTTCAGGGGAGAAAGAGAGGCGTTAATCCCTTGCAACACTTGATACACACACACACACACACACACACACACACACACACACACACACACACACACACACACACACACACACACACACACACACACACACACACACAGCATTATACAACGAGGCTATTATTCATTCTGGCTTCATTACTTCACCATTCAGGGGGGGAAGGGGGTTATACGTTCATGACCACATCCATACATATTTACGTACATGTGTCTCGCCTGTGTCTATATTACGTACACATGGTTGTATGTATATGTAATTTTCCATGTACGTTTTTTTTTTCATATCGAGATGTAATTCACGTGTCACTGTATTTTTGTGTATAAATGTATTATTCTATGACTATGTGTACGCTATGTATGTATGTATGTATGTGTGTATTTATGTATGTATGTACGTGTGTATATATGTATGTATGTGTATAATAAACTAATAATCATAAGAATAATAACTTCAATATATTCACAATGACTGTATAAACTACTACCTGATTATACCGTGTGTGTGTGTGTGTGTGTGTGTGTGTGTGTGTGTGTGTGTGTTTCCCGCTAAGTATACACGTGTGCGTTTCCTTTACGGTGGTTCATCTCAGGGTATATCAATGTCTTAAACAATAATAATTAGTGTAGCCACGTCATCATCATCATACACACACACACACACACACACACACACACACACGTCATCACTATCCATCCAGCAAGTCATCAGTCATCTATTTATCTATCTAATGTCTAAAAATCGATCTACTTTCATCTACTGTATCTATAAACCTAACTCAAAGTCTATCTACTTATCTATCTATTTATCTATTTATCAGTCTATCTGCCTTTCTTTCTATCAGTAAATCAATTCATCTTTCTATTCAATTCATTTATGTCTATCAAATTATCTATTTATTCATCTACTGATAACCTAACTCATCATCATTCTCTCTCTCTTTCTCTCTCTCTCTCTCTCTCTCTCTCTCTCTCTCTCTCTCTCTCTCTCTCTCTCTCTCTCTCTCTCTCTCTCTCTCTCTCTCTCTCTCTTTTAGTACACATCAAAAAACAATATCACACCAGTTACCACCACCACCACCTCCACCTCCACCTCCTCCTCCTCCTCCTCCTCCACCTCCACCTCCATCTCCACCACCTCCTCCTCCTCGTCCTCCTCTTCTCCGTAAAAATGTATTGCCCACATTGCAACACTGGGAAAATAATTAATACAGGTCTGACCTCATTTTGAGGACTGGTGCGTGTTTACACCTGTGGAGGAGGAGGAGGAGGAGGAGGAGGAGGAGGAGGAGGAGGAGGAGGAGGAGGAGGAATACATGGTTTGCCTCACATAGTAATCAACACTACAATAATTGCTCGCTCGCTCTCGCTCTCTCTCTCTCTCTCTCTCTCTCTCTCTCTCTCTCTCTCTCTCTCTCTCTCTCTCTCTCTCTCAATAAACACTATCACTATTATCATCATCATTGTTATTATTATTATTACTATTATTCCAATTAATGTTTCTACCTGGCACAGCGTAACACCTGCAGATCTTAATTAAATTCCTCTACCCCACAATCCTTCCTTCCTTCCTTCCTTACCTTCATCACCCCCCACCCATCCTTCACGCCCACCTCACCCATCCTTCACCCTTCCACATCCTTCTATCCTCACATCACCTCTATCCACCTACCTTATCCTCACCTGTCTTCCTACACTTATCATCATCCGCTTTACCTGTCTCCGCCTCTCTCCTCCCCGCCACGCCCCTTCCAGCCTCCTCATGACCTCCTCCCCCCTCTTCCTCTCACCTGATGCCCCTACCACCCCCCTTTGGCACTTCTCACATCAAGGCTAACATCAGGTGACTTCTTTTCTTCTTTCTTCTATAATGTATGTTTTTTTTCCTTTAAATTCGCGTTTAATTCCTCCTTTTGTTTCCTTCTATTCCTCCTTCGACTGTTCCTCTTTCCCTCCATCTCTCCTTCCACACCCACACCCACACACACATAACTACTATTACTACTACTACCTGAAGGCTTAACGTACACCTGTCTGCCATACACACACACACACACACACACACACACACACACACACACACACACACACACACACACACCTGTAATGAAAGAAATTTTAATAGATTAATGAATGTTTTTTTCTTCTTTTTTTTTTCAGTAGAAGACATGAATTAAGTCAACATCATGTACAACAGTTTTCAAAATGTATAATTGATGTTATACACACGAACACCATACTATACTACTATTACTACTACTACTACTACTTCTACTACTACTACTACTACTACTAATAATAATAATAATGACCACACACACACAAGCAGGTAACACAACGCAATAAATGGAAGAAAAAAAAAAAAATCTTACCTGACCTCCTTAAACCCAATGCATCAACACCACCTTTCCTTCAATAATAATTACCTGAAAAAAAAAAAAAAATCCTTTCCTCTTTCCAGCAAACATTTCCTTCACTCCTTCACATCTTGCCCTCAAAGACAACATCTATCCTTCATCATCTTCATCTTCACCATCATCATCATCATCATCATCATCATCTTGAGATTCATCAAAAGAAAGCTTAATATACAATACCTTTTTGCTTAATTCTTGTAACATTATCGCTGGCTGCTTCTGTCCTGCCCTGCCCTGCCCTGCCCTGCCCTGCCCTGCCCTGCCCTGCCCTGCCCTGCCCCGCCCCGCCCCGCCCCGCCCTACCTGTTACCACCTCACCTGTCCATGCCCCGCCCCCCCCCACCCACCTGTATAGCCGGGCAGCGTGACACCTTCATTACTGAGTGTACCTGATGTTCTACTGGCATTGTAGTGACTTAGATGGAAATAAAGCCTATGAACTGAAGAGCCATTTTCACTCAGACAAAAGGTGTGAAATGACCGTAACTTTTTTTTTTTTTTTTTTTTTCTAAGTGTAGAGTGAGTGTGATTTATACTTTGAAGTGTGAGCTGAGCGTGACATTAATGTACTAAGTGTCACCTTATAAATTTATAGAGATCGTATGTTGGAATTTCAATTAGTTCTTTTATTTTTAGCATACTGAAGTCATTGCATCCATTTAGGTGATGAAATATATGTAGTAGGTACATAGTAATACAATTGAATTATTCATGTGTACAGTACATACAAATGGATAAACTAAACTATATACATTAACCAAAATAACAGTGATAAGAACTTTTTTAAAACTGAACTGTATGAACTTCAAATTTTAATCATCAAATACGACTAAATTTACTAAAGCATTAATTTCACGTAAATGTATAATCCAAATTGTTTACGTTAGCGCCACATTCTCTTTGTTACGCCTGCATGCACTTAGGTGATTGCATTAACTCATATACGATACACAATACAACACAATACAATTCCATTATGTGCAGTGGAAAGGTAATCATGAGCATCTTTCAAAATGGAATGACACCACAGTAAGTATTCATTATGTGCAGCTTTTTTTATGTATTTACTTATAGTATTTCCTTATGTGTGTACGAGATCAGGAAGGGTCTTAGAAAATAAATAAGTGGATAATAAAAAAAATATATATAAAAGCTACCCACTTACATGCGGCTCTCAAAAAAAGGAAAAACTATATAGTATGAGATTTTGAAAAGGGAAGGGTTAAGTTGTTCCAGAGGTGTCTCGATGCACAGGTAAGGTAAGTGTTCAAGTCTTAGGTAGATATTACACCATATTTTTCCCCTCCTCTCATCAGTCAAGTGACAATAGAGAGTAGTCACCTCATACACCTAACAACAATACACACTTCACTATGTAAGAAAAAAGGGAGGAAAAAAAAGTATCCTATATATAGAAAAAGAAAGGTGTAGCAATGTTCTGGCCACAACGGAGCTTCACAATTATCGTGTGATGTCCAGACAGGCAGAGCAGTAGCAGACCAAGTCATGTTGAACTGGTCCCTCCCATTACAACACACACCTTGACTATGACCACCACCACCCTGAGTGAAGCATGACCCTTCCAACACACAGCTACACCTTATCAGCCTCAGCAATGACCCTTCCTGAGCCCACAGACCCACAGCCCCGTTTCTCTGGCTCACCTGCCCTTCAGACACCTTGGCGTCCTGTATCCAAGGCGCCTCCCACACACTCAGGTGAAGGCAGGTGCGTCAAGGTGACTGAGGGTGTGTCACACAGGGCTGTCAAATAATGACTCTACTCTTTGACACAATTATTCTAATATAAACCCTATAGGGATTATATTATAGTGTATTATATATACTATAATGTCGACCAAAATCTACGTAAAAAATATTTGAAACCATTTTACTACAAAATTATTAGTCCCAGAACAAATATGCATAGTGAAAACTTTGTAGAGTTTGACAAGTTCTATCAGTTAGTAACTGATAATTTTGGAGTAAAATGGTGTCAAATATTTTTTATGTAGATTTTGGTCGACATTATAGTATATATAATACACTATAATATAATCCCTATTGGGTTAATATCAAAATAATTGTGTCATAGTGTGGAGTCATTGTTATGTATGTTTATATTATGTATACTTTTTTTGATACTTTTATAATATATCCATGGAGCACTTTATACACAAGCTGACAGTACATATAGGAAACACACAATGGAGAGTTTAAAAGCAGAGTAACTTAGCGGTCGTATAAAGTAAAAGGGTAAAATAGCAGCATAATTATTTGATAATAGTTTTGATTAATTATGTAAAACATTTGTCATGAACACAACTAATAGAACCTAAAAAAATATGATTGTGAAGATGACTTACTGAGAGAAACTTTAAAGCATGTTTGCTATTGATTAATAATATAACTGTTGAAGTCTTCTTGCAGGATCTCTACAGCTATTGTAGACATTGGAAAGGTTATTGCACTAACAGTTAGTGCAAAAACTTTTTCAATATTTACAATAGCTTGAGAGACCATGAAGAAGAAAAAAAAAAAATTTTACAAAAAAATTGACCTTTTCTCAAAATTTATAATAGATATTGGAAATTACATTACAGCATCTGATGGACCTAGTTAAACTCTACAGCTGTCATTATGAATATTTGTTCTCTGACCATTAATTACGCAGTAAAATTAAACCGTATCTTTTTTCCAAAACATAACTTTCCTCATCATTTTCTCGAAAGCTATTAGATATATTGGAAATATCATTGCAACATCTGATAGACCTAATTAAACTCTACAACTGTCATAATGAATATTTGTTCTATTTATAATAATTAAGCAGTAAAATTAAACCGTATCTTTTTTCCAGAAAATAGATTTTGTTCTAATTTTCTCGTAAGCTATTAGAGATATTGGAAATATCATTGCAGCCCCTGATAGACCTAATTAAACTCAACAACTGTCATAATGAATATTTGTTTTATGTATAATAATTATGCAGTAAAATTAAACCATATTTTTTTTCCAAAAAATTGTTTTCGTTCTAATTTTCTCAGAAGCTATTAGAGATATTGGAAATATCAATGCAGCATCTGATAGACATAATTAAACTTTACAACTGCCAAAATGAATATTTGTTCTATGTATAATAATTACGCAGTAAAATTAAACCATATCTTTTTTCCAAAAAATTAATTTCGTTCTAATTTTCTCGGAAGCTATTAGGGATATTGTATATATCATTGAAGCACCTGATAAACCTAATTAAACTCTACAACTGTCATAATGAATATTTCTTCTATGTATAATTATTACGCAGTAAAATTAAACCGTATCTTTTTTCCAAAAAATAGATTTCGTTCTAATTTTCTCGGAAGCTATTAGAGATATTGGAAATATCATTGCAGCAACTGATAGACCTAATTAAACTCTACAACTGTCATAATGAATATTTGTTCTATGTATAATAATTATGCAGTAAAATTAAACCATATATTTTTTCCAAAATATAGATTTCGTTCAAATTTTCTCGGAACCTATTAGAGGAATTGGAAATATCAATGCAGCATCTGATAGACCTAATTAAACTCTACCATTGTCGTAATTAATATTTGTTCTCTGTATAATAATTACGCAGTAAAATTAAACCGTATCTTTTTTCCAAAAAAAAAAAGATTTTGTTCTAATTTTCTCGGAAGCTATTAGAGATATTGGAAATATCATTGCAGCATCTGAGAGACCTAATTAAACTCAACAACTGTCATAATGAATATTTGTTTTATGTATAATAATTATGCAGTAAAATTAAACCATATATTTTTTCCAAAAAATAGATTTTGTTCTAATTTTCTCGGAAGCAATTAGAGACATTGGAAATATCAATGCAGCATCTGATAGACCTAATTAAACTCTACAACTGTCATAATGAATATTTGTTCTATGCATAATAATTACGCAGTAAAATTAAACCGCATCTTTTTTCCAAAAAATTGATTTCATTCTAATTTTCTCGGAAGCTATTAGAGATATTGGAAATATCATTGCAGCATCTGATAGACCTAATTCATCTCTACAACTGTCATAATTAATATTTGTTCTATGTATAATAATTATGCAGTAAAATTAAACCATATCTTTTTTCCTAAAAATAGATTTCGTTTTAATTTTCTCGGAAGCTATTTGATATTGGAAATATCATTGCAGCATCTGATAGACCTAATTAAACGCTACAACAGTCATAATGAATATTTGTTCTATGTATAATAATTACGCAGTAAAATTAAACCGTATCTTTTTTCCCAAAAAAAATTTCGTTCTAATTTTCTCGGAAGCTATTAGAGATATTGTATATATCATTGTAGCACCTGATAAACCCAATTAAACTCTACAACTGTCATAATGAATATTTGTTCTATGTATAATCATTACGCAGTAAAATTAAACCGTATCTTTTTTCCAAAAAATTGATTTCGTTCTAATTTTCTCGGAAGCTATTAGATATTGGAAATATCATTGCAGCATCTGATAGACTTATTTAAACGCTACAACTGTCATAATGAACATTTGTTCTATGTATAATAATTACGCAGTAAAATTAAACCGTATCTTTTTTCCAAAAAATAGATTTCGTTCTAATTTTCTCGGAAGCTATTAGAGATATTGTAAATATCATTGCAGCATCTGATAGACCTAATTAAACTCTACAACTGTCATAATGAATATTTGTTCTATGTATAATTATTACGCAGTAAAATTAAACCATATCTTTTTTCCAAAAAATAGATTTCGATCTAATTTTCTCGGAAGCTATTAAGAGATATTGGAAATATCATTGCAGCATCTGATAGACCTAATTAAACTCTACAACTGTCATAATGAATATTTGTTCTATGTATAATTATTACGCAGTAAAATTAAACCGTATCTTTTTTCCAAAAAATAGATTTCGATCTAATTTTCTCGGAAGCTATTAGAGATATTGGAAATATCATTGCAGCATCTGATAGACCTAATTAAACTCTACAACTGTCATAATGAATATTTGTTCTATGTATAATAATTACGATGTAAAATTAAACCATATCTTTTTTCCAAAAAATAGATTTCGTTCTTATTTTCTTGGAAGCTATTAGAGATATTGGAAATACCATTGCAGCATCTGATAGACCTAATTAAACTCTACAACTGTCATAATGAATATTTGTTCTTAGATCAAATTTGGCAGTAAAATGAGACTATCACTTTTTTTTTCTTCCTCATTTTCTCGAAAGCTATTAGACATATTAGAAATATTATTGCAGCATCTGATAGACCTTATTATACTCTACAACTGTCATAATGAATATTTGTTCTATGACTAAAAATTAGGCAGAAATATAAAACCGTATTTTTTTTCCAAAACATAACTTTCCTCCTCATTTTCTCCAAAGCTATTAGAGATATTGGATATATCATTGCAGCAACTGATAGACCTAATTAAATTCTACAACTGTCATAATGAATATTTGTTCTATGTATGATAATTACGCAGTAAAATTAAACTGTATATTTTTTTCCCAAAAAATAGATTTCGTTCTAATTTTCTCGAAAGCTATTAGAGATATTGGAAATATCTTTGCAGCCCCTGATAGACCTAATTAAACTCAAAGACTGTCATAATGAATATTTGTTCTATGTATAATAATTATGCAGTAAAATTAAACCATATCTTTTTTCCAAAAAATTGTTTTCGTTCTAATTTTCTCAGAAGCTATTAGAGATATTGGACATATCATTGCAGCCCCTGATAGACCTAATTAAACTCTACAACTGTCATAATGAATATTTGTTCTATGTATAATAATTATGCAGTAAAATTAAACCATATATTTTTTCCAAAAAATAGTTTTCGTTCTAATTTTCTCAGAAGCTATTAGAGATATTGAAAATATCAATGCAGCATCTGATAGACATAATTAAACTTTACAACTGCCAAAATGAATATTTGTTCTATGTATAATAATTACGCAGTAAAATTAAACCATATCTTTTTTCCAAAAAATTAATTTCGTTCTAATTTTCTCGGAAGCTATTAGGGATATTGTATATATAATTGTAGCACCTGATAAACCTAATTAAACTCTACAACTGTCATAATGAATATTTCTTCTATGTATAATTATTACGCAGTAAAATTAAACCGTATCTTTTCTCCAAAAAATAGTTTTCGTTCTAATTTTCTCGGAAGCTATTAGAGATATTGGAAATATCATTGCAGCAACTGATAGACCTAATTAAACTCTACAACTGTCATAATGAATATTTGTTCTATGTATAATAATTATGCAGTAAAATTAAACCATATATTTTTTCCAAAATATAGATTTCGTTCAAATTTTCTCGGAACCTATTAGAGGAATTGGAAATATCAATGCAGCATCTGATAGACCTAATTAAACTCTACAGCTGTCGTAATTAATATTTGTTCTCTGTATAATAATTACGCAGTAAAATTAAACCGTATCTTTTTTCCAAAAAAAAAAAGATTTTGTTCTAATTTTCTCGGAAGCTATTAGAGATATTGGAAATATCATTGCAGCATCTGAGAGACCTAATTAAACTCAACAACTGTCATAATGAATATTTGTTTTATGTATAATAATTATGCAGTAAAATTAAACCATATATTTTTTCCAAAAAATAGATTTTGTTCTAATTTTCTCGGAAGCTATTAGAGAAATTGGAAATATCAATGCAGCATCTGATAGACCTAATTAAACTCTACAACTGTCATAATGAATATTTGTTCTATGCATAATAATTACGCAGTAAAATTAAACAGTATCTTTTTTCCAAAAAATTGATTTCATTCTAATTTTCTCGGAAGCTATTAGAGATATTGGAAATATCATTGCAGCATCTGATAGACCTAATTAAACTCTACAACTGTCATAATTAACATTTGTTCTATGTATAATAATTATGCAGTAAAATTAAACCATATCTTTTTTCCTAACAATAGATTTCGTTTTAATTTTCTCGGAAGCTATTTGATATTGGAAATATCATTGCAGCATCTGATAGACCTAATTAAACGCTACAACAGTCATAATGAATATTTGTTCTATGTATAATAATTACGCAGTAAAATTAAACCGTATCTTTTTTCCAAAAAAATATTTCGTTCTAATTTTCTCGGAAGCTATTAGAGATATTATATATATCATTGTAGCACCTGATAAACCCAATTAAACTCTACAACTGTCATAATGAATATTTGTTCTATGTATAATCATTACGCAGTAAAATTAAACCGTATCTTTTTTCCAAAAAATAGATTTCGTTCTAATTTTCTCGGAAGCTATTAGAGATATTGGAAATATCATTGCAGCATCTGATAGACTTATTTAAACGTTACAACTGTCATAATGAACATTTGTTCTATGTATAATAATTACGCAGTAAAATTAAACCGTATCTTTTTTCCAAAAAATAGATTTCGTTCTAATTTTCTCGGAAGCTATTAGAGATATTGTAAATATCATTACAGCATCTGATAAACCTAATTAAACTCTACAACTGTCATAATGAATATTTGTTCTATGTATAATTATTACGCAGTAAAATTAAACCATATCTTTTTTCCTAAAAATAGATTTCGTTTTAATTTTCTCGGAAGCTATTTGATATTGGAAATATCATTGCAGCATCTGATAGACCTAATTAAACGCTACAACAGTCATAATGAATATTTGTTCTATGTATAATAATTACGCAGTAAAATTAAACCGTATCTTTTTTCCAAAAAAAAATTTCGTTCTAATTTTCTCGGAAGCTATTAGAGATATTGTATATATCATTGTAGCACCTGATAAACCCAATTAAACTCTACAACTGTCATAATTAATATTTGTTCTATGTATAATCATTACGCAGTAAAATAAAACCGTATCTTTTTTCCAAAAAATAGATTTCGTTCTAATTTTCTCGGAAGCTATTAGAGATATTGGAAATATCATTGCAGCATCTGATAGACCTAATTAAACTCTACAACTGTCACAATGAATATTTGTTCTATGTATAATTATTACGCAGTAAAATTAAACCATATCTTTTTTCCAAAAAATAGATTTCGATCTAATTTTCTCGGAAGCTATTAGAGATATTGGAAATATCATTGCAGCATCTGATAGACCTAATTAAACTCTACAACTGTCATAATGAATATTTGTTCTATGTATAATTATTACGCAGTAAAATTAAACCATATCTTTTTTCCAAAAAATAGATTTCGATCTAATTTTCTCGGAAGCTATTAGAGATATTGGAAATATCATTGCAGCATCTGATAGACCTAATTAAACTCTACAACTGTCATAATGAATATTTGTTCTATGTATAATAATTACGATGTAAAATTAAACCATATCTTTTTTCCAAAAAATAGATTTCGTTCTTATTTTCTTGGAAGCTATTAGAGATATTGGAAATACCATTGCAGCATCTGATAGACCTAATTAAACTCTACAACTGTCATAATGAATATTTGTTCTTAGATCAAATTTGGCAGTAAAATGAGACTATCACTTTTTTTTTCTTCCTCATTTTCTCGAAAGCTATTAGACATATTAGAAATATTATTGCAGGATCTGATAGACCTTATTATACTCTACAACTGTCATAATGAATATTTGTTCTATGACTAAAAATTAGGCAGAAATATAAAACCGTATTTTTTTTCCAAAACATATCTTTCCTCCTCATTTTCTCCAAAGCTATTAGAGATATTGGATATATCATTGCAGCAACTGATAGACATAATTAACTTCTACAACTGTCATAATGAATATTTGTTCTATGTATGATAATTACGCAGTAAAATTAAACTGTATATTTAAAAAAAAAAAAATAGATTTCATTCTAATTTTCTCGAAAGCTATTAGAGATATTGGAAATATCATTGCAGCCCCTGATAGACCTAATTAAACTCAACAACTGTCATAATGAATATTTGTTCTATGTATAATAATTATGCAGTAAAATTAAACCATATCTTTTTTCCAAAAAATAGTTTTCGTTCTAATTTTCTCAGAAGCTATTAGAGATATTGGAAATATCAATGCAGCATCTGATAGACATAATTAAACTCTACAACTGTCATAATGAATATTTGTTCTATGTACAATAATTATGCAGTAAAATTAAACCATATATTTTTTCCAAAATATAGATTTCGTTCAAATTTTCTCGGAACCTATTAGAGGAATTGGAAATATCAATGCAGCATATGATAGACCTAATTAAACTCTACAGCTGTCGTAATTAATATTTGTTCTCTGTATAATAATTACGCAGTAAAATTAAACCGTATCTTTTTTCCAAAAAAAAAAAGATTTTGTTCAAATTTTCTCGGAAGCTATTAGAGATATTGGAAATATCATTGCAGCATCTGAGAGACCTAATTAAACTCAACAACTGTCATAATGAATATTTGTTTTATGTATAATAATTATGCAGTAAAATTAAACCATATATTTTTTCCAAAAAATAGATTTTGTTCTAATTTTCTCGGAAGCTATTAGAGAAATTGGAAATATCAATGCAGCATCTGATAGACCTAATTAAACTCTACAACTGTCATAATGAATATTTGTTCTATGCATAATAATTACGCAGTAAAATTAAACCGCATCTTTTTTCCAAAAAATTGATTTCATTCTAATTTTCTCGGAAGCTATTAGAGATATTGGAAATATCATTGCAGCATCTGATAGACCTAATTAAACTCTACAACTGTCATAATGAATATTTCTTCTATGTATAATAATTATGCAGTAAAATTAAACCATATCTTTTATCCTAAAATTAGATTTCGTTTTAATTTTCTCGGAAGCTATTTGATATTGGAAATATCATTGCAGCATCTGATAGACCTAATTAAACGCTTCAACAGTCATAATGAATATTTGTTCTATGTATAATAATTACGCAGTAAAATTAAACCGTATCTTTTTTCCAAAAAAAAATTTCGTTCTAATTTTCTCGGAAGCTATTAGAGATATTGTATATATCATTGTAGCACCTGATAAACCCAATTAAACTCTACAACTGTCATAATGAATATTTGTTCTATGTATAATCATTACGCAGTCAAATTAAACCGTATCTTTTTTCCAAAAAATAGATTTCGTTCTAATTTTCTCGGAAGCTATTAGAGATATTGGAAATATCATTGCAGCATCTGATAGACTTATTTAAACGCTACAACTGTCATAATGAACATTTGTTCTATGTATAATAATTACGCAGTAAAATTAAACCGTATCTTTTTTTCCAAAAAATAGATTTCGTTCTAATTTTCTCGGAAGCTATTAGAGATATTGTAAATATCATTGCAGCATCTGATAGACCTAATTAAACTCTACAACTGTCATAATGAATATTTGTTCTATGTATAATTATTACGCAGTAAAATTAAACCATATTTTTTTTCCAAAAAATAGATTTCGATCTAATTTTCTCGGAAGCTATTAGAGATATTGGAAATATCATTGCAGCATCTGATAGACTTAATTAAACTCTACAACTGTCATAATGAATATTTGTTCTATGTATAATTATTACGCAGTAAAATTAAACCGTATCTTTTTTCCAAAAAATAGATTTCGATCTAATTTTCTCGGAAGCTATTAGAGATATTGGAAATATCATTGCAGCATCTGATAGACCTAATTAAACTCTACAACTGTCATAATGAATATTTGTTCTATGTATAATTATTATGCAGTAAAATTAAACCATATCTTTTTTCCAAAAAATAGATTTCGATCTAATTTTCTCGGAAGCTATTAGAGATATTGGAAATATCATTGCAGCATCTGATAGACCTAATTAAACTCTACAACTGTCATAATGAATATTTGTTCTATGTATAATTATTACGCAGTAAAATTAAACCGTATTTTTTTTCCAAAAAATAGATTTCGATCTAATTTTCTCGGAAGCTATTAGAGATATTGAAAATGTCATTGCAGCATCTGATAGACCTAATTAAACTCTACAACTGTCATAATGAATATTTGTTCTATGTATAATAATTACGATGTAAAATTAAACCATATCTTTTTTCCAAAAAATAGATTTCGTTCTTATTTTCTTGGAAGCTATTAGAGATATTGGAAATACCATTGCAGCATCTGATAGACCTAATTAAACTCTACAACTGTCATAATGAATATTTGTTCTTAGATCAAATTTGGCAGTAAAATGAGACTATCACTTTTTTTTTCTTCCTCATTTTCTCGAAAGCTATTAGACATATTAGAAATATTATTGCAGCATCTGATAGACCTTATTATACTCTACAACTGTCATAATGAATATTTGTTCTATGACTAAAAATTAGGCAGAAATATAAAACCGTATTTTTTTTCCAAAACATAACTTTCCTCCTCATTTTCTCCAAAGCTATTAGAGATATTGGATATATCATTGCAGCAACTGATAGACCTAATTAAATTCTACAACTGTCATAATGAATATTTGTTCTATGTATGATAATTACGCAGTAAAATTAAACTGTATATTTTTTTTCCAAAAAATAGATTTCGTTCTAATTTTCTCGAAAGCTATTAGAGATATTGGACATATCATTGCAGCCCCTGATAGACCTAATTAAACTCAACAACTGTCATAATGAATATTTGTTCTATGTATAATAATTATGCAGTAAAATTAAACCATATCTTTTTTCCAAAAAATAGTTTTCGTTCTAATTTTCTCAGAAGCTATTAGAGATATTGGAAAGATCAATGCAGCATCTGATAGACATAATTAAACTTTACAACTGCCAAAATGAATATTTGTTCTATGTATAATAATTACGCAGTAAAATTAAACCATATCTTTTTTCCAAAAAATAAATTTCGTTCTAATTTTCTCGGAAGCTATTAGGGATATTGTATATATCATTGTAGCACCTGATAAACCTAATTAAACTCTACAACTGTCATAATGAATATTTCTTCTATGTATAATTATTACGCAGTAAAATTAAACCGTATCTTTTTTCCAAAAAATTGTTTTCGTTCTAATTTTCTCGGAAGCTATTAGAGATATTGGAAATATCATTGCAGCAACTGATAGACCTAATTAAACTCTACAACTGTCATAATGAATATTTGTTCTATGTATAATAATTATGCAGTAAAATTAAACCATATATTTTTTCCAAAATATAGATTTCGTTCAAATTTTCTCGGAACCTATTAGAGGAATTGGAAATATCAATGCAGCATCTGATAGACCTAATTAAACTCTACAGCTGTCGTAATTAATATTTGTTCTCTGTATAATAATTACGCAGTAAAATTAAACCGTATCTTTTTTCCAAAAAAAAAAAGATTTTGTTCTAATTTTCTCGGAAGCTATTAGAGATATTGGAAATATCATTGCAGCATCTGAGAGACCTAATTAAACTCAACAACTGTCATAATGAATATTTGTTTTATGTATAATAATTATGCAGTAAAATTAAACCATATATTTTTTCCAAAAAATAGATTTTGTTCTAATTTTCTCGGAAGCTATTAGAGAAATTGGAAATATCAATGCAGCATCTGATAGACCTAATTATACTCTACAACTGTCATAATGAATATTTGTTCCATGCATAATAATTACGCAGTAAAATTACACCGCATCTTTTTTCAAAAAAATTGATTTCATTCTAACTTTCTCGGAAGCTATTAGAGATATTGGAAATATCATTGCAGCATCTGATAGACCTAATTAAACGCTACAACAGTCATAATGAATATTTGTTCTATGTATAATAATTACGCAGTAAAATTAAACCGTATCTTTTTTCCAAAAAAAAATTTCGTTCTAATTTTCTCGGAAGCTATTAGAGATATTGTATATATCATTGTAGCACCTGATAAACCCAATTAAACTCTACAACTGTCATAATTAATATTTGTTCTATGTATAATCATTACGCAGTAAAATAAAACCGTATCTTTTTTCCAAAAAATAGATTTCGTTCTAATTTTCTCGGAAGCTATTAGAGATATTGGAAATATCATTGCAGCATCTGATAGACCTAATTAAACTCTACAACTGTCATAATGAATATTTGTTCTATGTATAATTATTACGCAGTAAAATTAAACCATATCTTTTTTCCAAAAAATAGATTTCGATCTAATTTTCTCGGAAGCTATTAGAGATATTGGAAATATCATTGCAGCATCTGATAGACCTAATTAAACTCTACAACTGTCATAATGAATATTTGTTCTATGTATAATTATTACGCAGTAAAATTAAACCATATCTTTTTTCCAAAAAATAGATTTCGATCTAATTTTCTCGGAAGCTATTAGAGATATTGGAAATATCATTGCAGCATCTGATAGACCTAATTAAACTCTACAACTGTCATAATGAATATTTGTTCTATGTATAATAATTACGATGTAAAATTAAACCATATCTTTTTTCCAAAAAATAGATTTCGTTCTTATTTTCTTGGAAGCTATTAGAGATATTGGAAATACCATTGCAGCATCTGATAGACCTAATTAAACTCTACAACTGTCATAATGAATATTTGTTCTTAGATCAAATTTGGCAGTAAAATGAGACTATCACTTTTTTTTTCTTCCTCATTTTCTCGAAAGCTATTAGACATATTAGAAATATTATTGCAGGATCTGATAGACCTTATTATACTCTACAACTGTCATAATGAATATTTGTTCTATGACTAAAAATTAGGCAGAAATATAAAACCGTATTTTTTTTCCAAAACATATCTTTCCTCCTCATTTTCTCCAAAGCTATTAGAGATATTGGATATATCATTGCAGCAACTGATAGACATAATTAACTTCTACAACTGTCATAATGAATATTTGTTCTATGTATGATAATTACGCAGTAAAATTAAACTGTATATATATTTTTTTTTAAATAGATTTCGTTCTAATTTTCTCGAAAGCTATTAGAGATATTGGAAATATCATTGCAGCCCCTGATAGACCTAATTAAACTCAACAACTGTCATAATGAATATTTGTTCTATGTATAATAATTATGCAGTAAAATTAAACCATATCTTTTTTCCAAAAAATAGTTTTCGTTCTAATTTTCTCAGAAGCTATTAGAGATATTGGAAATATCAATGCAGCATCTGATAGACATAATTAAACTTTACAACTGCCAAAATGAATATTTGTTCTATGTAAAATAATTACGCAGTAAAATTAAACCATATCTTTTTTCCAAAAAATTAATTTCGTTCTAATTTTCTCGGAAGCTATTAGAGATATTGTATATATAATTGTAGCACCTGATAAACCTAATTAAACTGTACAACTGTCATAATGAATAATTCTTCTATGTATAATTATTACGCAGTAAAATTAAACCGTATCTTTTTTCCAAAAAATAGATTTCGTTCTAATTTTCTCGGAAGCTATTAGAGATATTGGAAATATCATTGCAGCAACTGATAGACCTAATTAAACTCTACAACTGTCATAATGAATATTTGTTCTATGTACAATAATTATGCAGTAAAATTAAACCATATATTTTTTCCAAAATATAGATTTCGTTCAAATTTTCTCGGAACCTATTAGAGGAATTGGAAATATCAATGCAGCATATGATAGACCTAATTAAACTCTACAGCTGTCGTAATTAATATTTGTTCTCTGTATAATAATTACGCAGTAAAATTAAACCGTATCTTTTTTCCAAAAAAAAAAGATTTTGTTCTAATTTTCTCGGAAGCTATTAGAGATATTGGAAATATCATTGCAGCATCTGAGAGACCTAATTAAACTCAACAACTGTCATAATGAATATTTGTTTTATGTATAATAATTATGCAGTAAAATTAAACCATATATTTTTTCCAAAAAATAGATTTTGTTCTAATTTTCTCGGAAGCTATTAGAGAAATTGGAAATATCAATGCAGCATCTGATAGACCTAATTAAACTCTACAACTGTCATAATGAATATTTGTTCTATGCATAATAATTACGCAGTAAAATTAAACCGCATCTTTTTTCCAAAAAATTGATTTCATTCTAATTTTCTCGGAAGCTATTAGAGATATTGGAAATATCATTGCAGCATCTGATAGACCTAATTAAACTCTATAACTGTCATAATGAATATTTCTTCTATGTATAATAATTATGCAGTAAAATTAAACCATATCTTTTTTCCTAAAAATAGATTTCGTTTTAATTTTCTCGGAAGCTATTTGATATTGGAAATATCATTGCAGCATCTGATAGACCTAATTAAACGCTTCAACAGTCATAATGAATATTTGTTCTATGTATAATAATTACGCAGTAAAATTAAACCGTATCTTTTTTCCAAAAAAAAATTTCGTTCTAATTTTCTCGGAAGCTATTAGAGATATTGTATATATCATTGTAGCACCTGATAAACCCAATTAAACTCTACAACTGTCATAATGAATATTTGTTCTATGTATAATCATTACGCAGTCAAATTAAACCGTATCTTTTTTCCAAAAAATAGATTTCGTTCTAATTTTCTCGGAAGCTATTAGAGATATTGGAAATATCATTGCAGCATCTGATAGACTTATTTAAACGCTACAACTGTCATAATGAACATTTGTTCTATGTATAATAATTACGCAGTAAAATTAAACCGTATCTTTTTTCCAAAAAATAGATTTCGTTCTAATTTTCTCGGAAGCTATTAGAGATATTGTAAATATCATTGCAGCATCTGATAGACCTAATTAAACTCTACAACTGTCATAATGAATATTTGTTCTATGTATAATTATTACGCAGTAAAATTAAACCATATTTTTTTTCCAAAAAATAGAATTCGATCTAATTTTCTCGGAAGCTATTAGAGATATTGGAAATATCATTGCAGCATCTGATAGACTTAATTAAACTCTACAACTGTCATAATGAATATTTGTTCTATGTATAATTATTACGCAGTAAAATTAAACCGTATCTTTTTTCCAAAAAATAGATTTCGATCTAATTTTCTCGGAAGCTATTAGAGATATTGGAAATATCATTGCAGCATCTGATAGACCTAATTAAACTCTACAACTGTCATAATGAATATTTGTTCTATGTATAATTATTATGCAGTAAAATTAAACCATATCTTTTTTCCAAAAAATAGATTTCGATCTAATTTTCTCGGAAGCTATTAGAGATATTGGAAATATCATTGCAGCATCTGATAGACCTAATTAAACTCTACAACTGTCATAATGAATATTTGTTCTATGTATAATTATTACGCAGTAAAATTAAACCGTATTTTTTTTCCAAAAAATAGATTTCGATCTAATTTTCTCGGAAGCTATTAGAGATATTGGAAATATCATTGCAGCATCTGATAGACCTAATTAAACTCTACAGCTGTCGTAATTAATATTTGTTCTCTGTATAATAATTACGCAGTAAAATTAAACCGTATCTTTTTTCCAAAAAAAAAAACTTTGTTCTAATTTTCTCGGAAGCTATTAGAGATATTGGAAATATCATTGCAGCATCTGAGAGACCTAATTAAACTCAACAACTGTCATAATGAATATTTGTTTTATGTATAATAATTATGCAGTAAAATTAAACCATATATTTTTTCCAAAAAATAGATTTTGTTCTAATTTTCTCGGAAGCTATTAGAGAAATTGGAAATATCAATGCAGCATCTGATAGACCTAATTAAACTCTACAACTGTCATAATGAATATTTGTTCTATGCATAATAATTACGCAGTAAAATTAAACCGCATCTTTTTTCCAAAAAATTGATTTCATTCTAACTTTCTCGGAAGCTATTAGAGATATTGGAAATATCATTGCAGCATCTGATAGACCTAATTAAACGCTACAACAGTCATAATGAATATTTGTTCTATGTATAATAATTACGCAGTAAAATTAAACCGTATCTTTTTTCCAAAAAAAAATTTCGTTCTAATTTTCTCGGAAGCTATTAGAGATATTGTATATATCATTGTAGCACCTGATAAACCCAATTAAACTCTACAACTGTCATAATGAATATTTGTTCTATGTATAATCATTACGCAGTAAAATAAAACCGTATCTTTTTTCCAAAAAATAGATTTCGTTCTAATTTTCTCGGAAGCTATTAGAGATATTGGAAATATCATTGCAGCATCTGATAGACCTAATTAAACTCTACAACTGTCATAATGAATATTTGTTCTATGTATAATTATTACGCAGTAAAATTAAACCATATCTTTTTTCGAAAAAATAGATTTCGATCTAATTTTCTCGGAAGCTATTAGAGATATTGGAAATATCATTGCAGCATCTGATAGACCTAATTAAACTCTACAACTGTCATAATGAATATTTGTTCTATGTATAATTATTACGCAGTAAAATTAAACCATATCTTTTTTCCAAAAAATAGATTTCGATCTAATTTTCTCGGAAGCTATTAGAGATATTGGAAATATCATTGCAGCATCTGATAGACCTAATTAAACTCTACAACTGTCATAATGAATAATTGTTCTATGTATAATAATTACGATGTAAAATTAAACCATATCTTTTTTCCAAAAAATAGATTTCGTTCTTATTTTCTTGGAAGCTATTAGAGATATTGGAAATACCATTGCAGCATCTGATAGACCTAATTAAACTCTACAACTGTCATAATGAATATTTGTTCTTAGATCAAATTTGGCAGTAAAATGAGACTATCACTTTTTTTTTCTTCCTCATTTTCTCGAAAGCTATTAGACATATTAGAAATATTATTGCAGGATCTGATAGACCTTATTATACTCTACAACTGTCATAATGAATATTTGTTCTATGACTAAAAATTAGGCAGAAATATAAAACCGTATTTTTTTTCCAAAACATATCTTTCCTCCTCATTTTCTCCAAAGCTATTAGAGATATTGGATATATCATTGCAGCAACTGATAGACCTAATTAAATTCTACAACTGTCATAATGAATATTTGTTCTATGTATGATAATTACGCAGTAAAATTAAACTGTATATATATTTTTTTTAAATAGATTTCGTTCTAATTTTCTCGAAAGCTATTAGAGATATTGGAAATATCATTGCAGCCCCTGATAGACCTAATTAAACTCAACAACTGTCATAATGAATATTTGTTCTATGTATAATAATTATGCAGTAAAATTAAACCATATCTTTTTTCCAAAAAATAGTTTTCGTTCTAATTTTCTCAGAAGCTATTAGAGATATTGGAAATATCAATGCAGCATCTGATAGACATAATTAAACTTTACAACTGCCAAAATGAATATTTGTTCTATGTATAATAATTACGCAGTAAAATTAAACCATATCTTTTTTCCAAAAAATTAATTTCGTTCTAATTTTCTCGGAAGCTATTAGGGATATTGTATATATAATTGTAAAACCTGATAAACCTAATTAAACTGTACAACTGTCATAATGAATAATTCTTCTATGTATAATTATTACGCAGTAAAATTAAACCGTATCTTTTTTCCAAAAAATAGATTTCGTTCTAATTTTCTCGGAAGCTATTAGAGATATTGGAAATATCATTGCAGCAACTGATAGACCTAATTAAACTCTACAACTGTCATAATGAATATTTGTTCTATGTACAATAATTATGCAGTAAAATTAAACCATATATTTTTTCCAAAATATAGATTTCGTTCAAATTTTCTCGGAACCTATTAGAGGAATTGGAAATATCAATGCAGCATATGATAGACCTAATTAAACTCTACAGCTGTCGTAATTAATATTTGTTCTCTGTATAATAATTACGCAGTAAAATTAAACCGTATCTTTTTTCCAAAAAAAAAAAGATTTTGTTCTAATTTTCTCGGAAGCTATTAGAGATATTGGAAATATCATTGCAGCATCTGAGAGACCTAATTAAACTCAACAACTGTCATAATGAATATTTGTTTTATGTATAATAATTATGCAGTAAAATTAAACCATATATTTTTTCCAAAAAATAGATTTTGTTCTAATTTTCTCGGAAGCTATTAGAGAAATTGGAAATATCAATGCAGCATCTGATAGACCTAATTAAACTCTACAACTGTCATAATGAATATTTGTTCTATGCATAATAATTACGCAGTAAAATTAAACCGCATCTTTTTTCCAAAAAATTGATTTCATTCTAATTTTCTCGGAAGCTATTAGAGATATTGGAAATATCATTGCAGCATCTGATAGACCTTATTAAACTCTACAACTGTCATAATGAATATTTCTTCTATGTATAATAATTATGCAGTAAAATTAAACCATATCTTTTTTCCTAAAAATAGATTTCGTTTTAATTTTCTCGGAAGCTATTTGATATTGGAAATATCATTGCAGCATCTGATAGACCTAATTAAACGCTTCAACAGTCATAATGAATATTTGTTCTATGTATAATAATTACGCAGTAAAATTAAACCGTATCTTTTTTCCAAAAAAAAATTTCGTTCTAATTTTCTCGGAAGCTATTAGAGATATTGTATATATCATTGTAGCACCTGATAAACCCAATTAAACTCTACAACTGTCATAATGAATATTTGTTCTATGTATAATCATTACGCAGTCAAATTAAACCGTATCTTTTTTCCAAAAAATAGATTTCGTTCTAATTTTCTCGGAAGCTATTAGAGATATTGGAAATATCATTGCAGCATCTGATAGACTTATTTAAACGCTACAACTGTCATAATGAACATTTGTTCTATGTATAATAATTACGCAGTAAAATTAAACCGTATCTTTTTTCCAAAAAATAGATTTCGTTCTAATTTTCTCGGAAGCTATTAGAGATATTGTAAATATCATTGCAGCATCTGATAGACCTAATTAAACTCTACAACTGTCATAATGAATATTTGTTCTATGTATAATTATTACGCAGTAAAATTAAACCATATTTTTTTTCCAAAAAATAGATTTCGATCTAATTTTCTCGGAAGCTATTAGAGATATTGGAAATATCATTGCAGCATCTGATAGACTTAATTAAACTCTACAACTGTCATAATGAATATTTGTTCTATGTATAATTATTACGCAGTAAAATTAAACCGTATCTTTTTTCCAAAAAATAGATTTCGATCTAATTTTCTCGGAAGCTATTAGAGATATTGGAAATATCATTGCAGCATCTGATAGACCTAATTAAACTCTACAACTGTCATAATGAATATTTGTTCTATGTATAATTATTATGCAGTAAAATTAAACCATATCTTTTTTCCAAAAAATAGATTTCGATCTAATTTTCTCGGAAGCTATTAGAGATATTGGAAATATCATTGCAGCATCTGATAGACCTAATTAAACTCTACAACTGTCATAATGAATATTTGTTCTATGTATAATTATTACGCAGTAAAATTAAACCGTATTTTTTTTCCAAAAAATAAATTTCGATCTAATTTTCTCGGAAGCTATTAGAGATATTGGAAATATCATTGCAGCATCTGATAGACCTAATTAAACTCTACAACTGTCATAATGAATATTTGTTCTATGTATAATAATTACGATGTAAAATTAAACCATATCTTTTTTCCAAAAAATAGATTTCGTTCTTATTTTCTTGGAAGCTATTAGAGATATTGGAAATACCATTGCAGCATCTGATAGACCTAATTAAACTCTACAACTGTCATAATGAATATTTGTTCTTAGATCAAATTTGGCAGTAAAATGAGACTATCACTTTTTTTTTCTTCCTCATTTTCTCGAAAGCTATTAGACATATTAGAAATATTATTGCAGCATCTGATAGACCTTATTATACTCTACAACTGTCATAATAAATATTTGTTCTATGACTAAAAATTAGGCAGAAATATAAAACCGTATTTTTTTTCCAAAACATAACTTTCCTCCTCATTTTCTCCAAAGCTATTAGAGATATTGGATATATCATTGCAGCAACTGATAGACCTAATTAAATTCTACAACTGTCATAATGAATATTTGTTCTATGTATGATAATTACGCAGTAAAATTAAACTGTATATTTTTTTTCCAAAAAATAGATTTCGTTCTAATTTTCTCGAAAGCTATTAGAGATATTGGACATATCATTGCAGCCCCTGATAGACCTAATTAAACTCAACAACTGTCATAATGAATATTTGTTCTATGTATAATAATTACGCAGTAAAATTAAACCATATCTTTTTTCCAAAAAATAAATTTCGTTCTAATTTTCTCGGAAGCTATTAGGGATATTGTATATATCATTGTAGCACCTGATAAACCTAATTAAACTCTACAACTGTCATAATGAATATTTCTTCTATGTATAATTATTACGCAGTAAAATTAAACCGTATCTTTTTTCCAAAAAATTGTTTTCGTTCTAATTTTCTCGGAAGCTATTAGAGATATTGGAAATATCATTGCAGCAACTGATAGACCTAATTAAACTCTACAACTGTCATAATGAATATTTGTTCTATGTATAATAATTATGCAGTAAAATTAAACCATATATTTTTTCCAAAATATAGATTTCGTTCAAATTTTCTCGGAACCTATTAGAGGAATTGGAAATATCAATGCAGCATCTGATAGACCTAATTAAACTCTACAGCTGTCGTAATTAATATTTGTTCTCAGTATAATAATTACGCAGTAAAATTAAACCGTATCTTTTTTCCAAAAAAAAAAAAGATTTTGTTCTAATTTTCTTGGAAGCTATTAGAGATATTGGAAATATCATTGCAGCATCTGAGAGACCTAATTAAACTCAACAACTGTCATAATGAATATTTGTTTTATGTATAATAATTATGCAGTAAAATTAAACCATATATTTTTTCCAAAAAATAGATTTTGTTCTAATTTTCTCGGAAGCTATTAGAGAAATTGGAAATATCAATGCAGCATCTGATAGACCTAATTAAACTCTACAACTGTCATAATGAATATTTGTTCTATGCATAATAATTACGCAGTAAAATTAAACCGCATCTTTTTTCCAAAAAATTGATTTCATTCTAACTTTCTCGGAAGCTATTAGAGATATTGGAAATATCATTGCAGCATCTGATAGACCTAATTAAACGCTACAACAGTCATAATGAATATTTGTTCTATGTATAATAATTACGCAGTAAAATTAAACCGTATCTTTTTTCCAAAAAAAAATTTCGTTCTAATTTTCTCGGAAGCTATTAGAGATATTGTATATATCATTGTAGCACCTGATAAACCCAATTAAACTCTACAACTGTCATAATGAATATTTGTTCTATGTATAATCATTACGCAGTAAAATAAAACCGTATCTTTTTTCCAAAAAATAGATTTCGTTCTAATTTTCTCGGAACCTATTAGAGATATTGGAAATATCATTGCAGCATCTGATAGACCTAATTAAACTCTACAACTGTCATAATGAATATTTGTTCTATGTATAATTATTACGCAGTAAAATTAAACCATATCTTTTTTCCAAAAAATAGATTTCGATCTAATTTTCTCGGAAGCTATTAGAGATATTGGAAATATCATTGCAGCATCTGATAGACCTAATTAAACTCTACAACTGTCATAATGAATATTTGTTCTATGTATAATTATTACGAAGTAAAATTAAACCATATCTTTTTTCCAAAAAATAGATTTCGATCTAATTTTCTCGGAAGCTATTAGAGATATTGGAAATATCATTGCAGCATCTGATAGACCTAATTAAACTCTACAACTGTCATAATGAATATTTGTTCTATGTATAATAATTACGATGTAAAATTAAACCATATCTTTTTTCCAAAAAATAGATTTCGTTCTTATTTTCTTGGAAGCTATTAGAGATATTGGAAATACCATTGCAGCATCTGATAGACCTAATTAAACTCTACAACTGTCATAATGAATATTTGTTCTTAGATCAAATTTGGCAGTAAAATGAGGCTATCACTTTTTTTTTCTTCCTCATTTTCTCGAAAGCTATTAGACATATTAGAAATATTATTGCAGCATCTGATAGACCTTATTATACTCTACAACTGTCATAATGAATATTTGTTCTATGACTAAAAATTAGGCAGAAATATAAAACCGTATTTTTTTTCCAAAACATAACTTTCCTCCTCATTTTCTCCAAAGCTATTAGAGATATTGGATATATCATTGCAGCAACTGATAGACCTAATTAAATTCTACAACTGTCATAATGAATATTTGTTCTATGTATGATAATTACGCAGTAAAATTAAACTGTATATTTTTTTTCCAAAAAATAGATTTCGTTCTAATTTTCTCGAAAGCTATTAAAGATATTGGAAATATCATTGCAGCCCCTGATAGACCTAATTAAACTCAACAACTGTCATAATGAATATTTGTTCTATGTATAATAATTATGCAGTAAAATTAAACCATATCTTTTTTCCAAAAAATAGTTTTCGTTCTAATTTTCTCAGAAGCTATTAGAGATATTGGAAATATCAATGCAGCATCTGATAGACATAATTAAACTTTACAACTGCCAAAATGAATATTTGTTCTATGTATAATTATTACGCAGTAAAATTAAACCATATCTTTTTTCCAAAAAATAAATTTCATTCCAATTTTCTCGGAAGCTATTAGGGATATTGTATATATAATTGTAGCACCTGATAAACCTAATTAAACTCTACAACTGTCATAATGAATATTTCTTCTATGTATAATTATTACGCAGTAAAATTAAACCGTATCTTTTTTCCAAAAAATAGATTTCGTTCTAATTTTCTCGGAAGCTATTAGAGATATTGGAAATATCATTGCAGCAACTGATAGACCTAATTAAACTCTACAACTGTCATAATGAATATTTGTTCTATGTATAATAATTATGCAGTAAAATTAAACCATATATTTTTTCCAAAATATAGATTTCGTTCAAATTTTCTCGGAACCTATTAGAGGAATTGGAAATATCAATGCAGCATATGATAGACCTAATTAAACTCTACAGCTGTCGTAATTAATATTTGTTCTCTGTATAATAATTACGCAGTAAAATTAAACCGTATCTTTTTTCCAAAAAAAAAAAGATTTTGTTCTAATTTTCTCGGAAGCTATTAGAGATATTGGAAATATCATTGCAGCATCTGAGAGACCTAATTAAACTCAACAACTGTCATAATGAATATTTGTTTTATGTATAATAATTATGCAGTAAAATTAAACCATATATTTTTTCCAAAAAATAGATTTTGTTCTAATTTTCTCGGAAGCTATTAGAGAAATTGGAAATATCAATGCAGCATCTGATAGACCTAATTAAACTCTACAACTGTCATAATGAATATTTGTTCTATGCATAATAATTACGCAGTAAAATTAAACCACATCTTTTTTCCAAAAAATTGATTTCATTCTAATTTTCTCGGAAGCTATTAGAGATATTGGAAATATCATTGCAGCATCTGATAGATCTAATTAAACTCTACAACTGTCATAATTAATATTTGTTCTATGTATAATAATTATGCAGTGAAATTAAACCATATCTTTTTTCCTAAAAATTGATTTCGTTTTAATTTTCTCGGAAGCTATTTGATATTGGAAATATCATTGCAGCATCTGATAGACCTAATTAAACGCTACAACAGTCATAATGAATATTTGTTCTATGTATAATAATTACGCAGTAAAATTAAACCGTATCTTTTTTCCCAAAAAACATTTCGTTCTAATTTTCTCGGAAGCTATTAGAGATATTGTATATATCATTGTAGCACCTGATAAACCCAATTAAACTCTACAACTGTCATAATGAATATTTGTTCTATGTATAATCATTACGCAGTAAAATAAAACCGTATCTTTTTTCCAAAAAATAGATTTCGTTCTAATTTTCTCGGAAGCTATTAGAGATATTGGAAATATCATTGCAGCATCTGATAGACCTAATTAAACTCTACAACTGTCATAATGAATATTTGTTCTATGTATAATTATTACGCAGTAAAATTAAACCATATCTTTTTTCCAAAAAATAGATTTCGATCTAATTTTCTCGGAAGCTATTAGAGATATTGGAAATATCATTGCAGCATCTGATAGACCTAATTAAACTCTACAACTGTCATAATGAATATTTGTTCTATGTATAATTATTACGCAGTAAAATTAAACCATATCTTTATTCCAAAAAATAGATTTCGATCTAATTTTCTCGGAAGCTATTAGAGATATTGGAAATATCATTGCAGCATCTGATAGACCTAATTAAACTCTACAACTGTCATAATGAATATTTGTTCTATGTATAATAATTACGATGTAAAATTAAACCATATCTTTTTTCCAAAAAATAGATTTCGTTCTTATTTTCTTGGAAGCTATTAGAGATATTGGAAATACCATTGCAGCATCTGATAGACCTAATTAAACTCTACAACTGTCATAATGAATATTTGTTCTTAGATAAAATTTGGCAGTAAAATGAGACTATCACTTTTTTTTTCTTCCTCATTTTCTCGAAAGCTATTAGACATATTAGAAATATTATTGCAGCATCTGATAGACCTTATTATACTCTACAACTGTCATAATGAATATTTGTTCTATGACTAAAAATTAGGCAGAAATATAAAACCGTATTTTTTTTCCAAAACATAACTTTCCTCCTCATTTTCTCCAAAGCTATTAGAGATATTGGATATATCATTGCAGCAACTGATAGACCTAATTAAATTCTACAACTGTCATAATGAATATTTGTTCTATGTATGATAATTACGCAGTAAAATTAAACTGTATATTTTTTTTCCAAAAAATAGATTTCGTTCTAATTTTCTCGAAAGCTATTAGAGATATTGGAAATATCATTGCAGCCCCTGATAGACCTAATTAAACTCAACAACTGTCATAATGAATATTTGTTCTATGTATAATAATTATGCAGTAAAATTAAACCATATCTTTTTTCCAAAAAATAGTTTTCGTTCTAATTTTCTCAGAAGCTATTAGAGATATTGGAAATATCAATGCAGCATCTGATAGACATAATTAAACTTTACAACTGCCAAAATGAATATTTGTTCTATGTATAATAATTACGCAGTAAAATTAAACCATATCTTTTTTCCAAAAAATTAATTTCGTTCTAATTTTCTCGGAAGCTATTAGGGATATTGTATATATCATTGTAGCACCTGATAAACCTAATTAAACTCTACAACTGTCATAATGAATATTTCTTCTATGTATAATTATTACGCAGTAAAATTAAACCGTATCTTTTTTCCAAAAAATAGATTTCGTTCTAATTTTCTCGGAAGCTATTAGAGATATTGGAAATATCATTGCAGCAACTGATAGATCTAATTAAACTCTACAACTGTCATAATGAATATTTGTTCTATGTATAATAATTATGCAGTAAAATTAAACCATATATTTTTTCCAAAATATAGATTTCGTTCAAATTTTCTCGGAACCTATTAGAGGAATTGGAAATATCAATGCAGCATCTGATAGACCTAATTAAACTCTACAGCTGTCGTAATTAATATTTGTTCTCTGTATAATAATTACGCAGTAAAATTAAACCGTATCTTTTTTCCAAAAAAAAAAGATTTTGTTCTAATTTTCTCGGAAGCTATTAGAGATATTGGAAATATCATTGCAGCATCTGAGAGACCTAATTAAACTCAACAACTGTCATAATGAATATTTGTTTTATGTATAATAATTATGCAGTAAAATTAAACCATATATTTTTTCCAAAAAATAGATTTTGTTCTAATTTTCTCGGAAGCTATTAGAGAAATTGGAAATATCAATGCAGCATCTGATAGACCTAATTAAACTCTACAACTGTCATAATGAATATTTGTTCTATGCATAATAATTACGCAGTAAAATGAAACCGCATCTTTTTTCCAAAAAATTGATTTCATTCTAATTTTCTCGGAAGCTATTAGAGATATTGGAAATATCATTGCAGCATCTGATAGACCTAATTAAACTCTACAACTGTCATAATTAATATTTGTTCTATGTATAATAATTATGCAGTAAAATTAAACCATATCTTTTTTCCTAAAAATAGATTTCGTTTTAATTTTCTCGGAAGCTATTTGATATTGGAAATATCATTGCAGCATCTGATAGACCTAATTAAACGCTACAACAGTCATAATGAATATTTGTTCTATGTATAATAATTACGCAGTAAAATTAAACCGTATCTTTTTTCCAAAAAAAAATTTCGTTCTAATTTTCTCGGAAGCTATTAGAGATATTGTATATATCATTGTAGCACCTGATAAACCCAATTAAACTCTACAACTGTCATAATGAATATTTGTTCTATGTATAATCATTACGCAGTAAAATTAAACCGTATCTTTTTTCCAAAAAATAGATTTCGTTCTAATTTTCTCGGAAGCTATTAGAGATATTGGAAATATCATTGCAGCATCTGATAGACTTATTTAAACGCTACAACTGTCATAATGAACATTTGTTCTATGTATAATAATTACGCAGTATAATTAAACCGTATCTTTTTTCCAAAAAATAGATTTCGTTCTAATTTTCTCGGAAGCTATTAGAGATATTGTAAATATCATTGCAGCATCTGATAGACCTAATTAAACTCTACAACTGTCATAATGAATATTTGTTCTATGTATAATTATTACGCAGTAAAATTAAACCATATCTTTTTTCCAAAAAATAGATTTCGATCTAATTTTCTCGGAAGCTATTAAGAGATATTGGAAATATCATTGCAGCATCTGATAGACCTAATTAAACTCTACAACTGTCATAATGAATATTTGTTCTATGTATAATAATTACGATGTAAAATTAAACCATATCTTTTTTCCAAAAAATAGATTTCGTTCTTATTTTCTTGGAAGCTATTAGAGATATTGGAAATACCATTGCAGCATCTGATAGACCTAATTAAACTCTACAACTGTCATAATGAATATTTGTTCTTAGATCAAATTTGGCAGTAAAATGAGACTATCACTTTTTTTTTCTTCCTCATTTTCTCGAAAGCTATTAGACATATTAGAAATATTATTGCAGCATCTGATAGACCTTATTATACTCTACAACTGTCATAATGAATATTTGTTCTATGGCTAAAAATTAGGCAGAAATATAAAACCGTATTTTTTTTCCAAAACATAACTTTCCTCCTCATTTTCTCCAAAGCTATTAGAGATATTGGATATATCATTGCAGCAACTGATAGACCTAATTAAATTCTACAACTGTCATAATGAATATTTGTTCTATGTATGATAATTACGCAGTAAAATTAAACTGTATATTTTTTTTCCAAAAAATAGATTTCGTTCTAATTTTCTCGAAAGCTATTAGAGATATTGGAAATATCATTGCAGCCCCTGATAGACCTAATTAAACTCAACAACTGTCATAATGAATGTTTGTTCTATGTATAATAATTATGCAGTAAAATTAAACCATATCTTTTTTCCAAAAAATAGTTTTCGTTCTGATTTTCTCAGAAGCTATTAGAGATATTGGAAATATCAATGCAGCATCTGATAGACATAATTAAACTTTACAACTGCCAAAATGAATATTTGTTCTATGTATAATAATTACGCAGTAAAATTAAACCATATCTTTTTTCCAAAAAATAAATTTCGTTCTAATTTTCTCGGAAGCTATTAGGGATATTGTATATATCATTGTAGCACCTGATAAACCTAATTAAACTCTACAACTGTCATAATGAATATTTCTTCTATGTATAATTATTACGCAGTAAAATTAAACCGTATCTTTTTTCCATAAAATTGTTTTCGTTCTAATTTTCTCGGAAGCTATTAGAGATATTGGAAATATCATTGCAGCAACTGATAGACCTAATTAAACTCTACAACTGTCATAATGAATATTTGTTCTATGTATAATAATTATGCAGTAAAATTAAACCATATATTTTTTCCAAAATATAGATTTCGTTCAAATTTTCTCGGAACCTATTAGAGGAATTGGAAATATCAATGCAGCATCTGATAGACCTAATTAAACTCTACAGCTGTCGTAATTAATATTTGTTCTCTGTATAATAATTACGCAGTAAAATTAAACCGTATCTTTTTTCCAAAAAAAAAGATTTTGTTCTAATTTTCTCGGAAGCTATTAAAGATATTGGAAATATCATTGCAGCATCTGAGAGACCTAATTAAACTCAACAACTGTCATAATGAATATTTGTTTTATGTATAATAATTATGCAGTAAAATTAAACCATATATTTTTTCCAAAAAATAGATTTTGTTCTAATTTTCTCGGAAGCTATTAGAGAAATTGGAAATATCAATGCAACATCTGATAGACCTAATTAAACTCTACAACTGTCATAATGAATATTTGTTCTATGCATAATAATTACGCAGTAAAATTAAACCGCATCTTTTTTCCAAAAAATTGATTTCATTCTAATTTTCTCGGAAGCTATTAGAGATATTGGAAATATCATTGCAGCATCTGATAGACCTAATTAAACTCTACAACTGTCATAATTAATATTTGTTCTATGTATAATAATTATGCAGTAAAATTAAACCATATCTTTTTTCCTAAAAATAGATTTCGTTTTAATTTTCTCGGAAGCTATTTGATATTGGAAATATTATTGCAGCATCTGATAGACCTAATTAAACGCTACAACAGTCATAATGAATATTTGTTCTATGTATAATAATTACGCAGTAAAATTAAACCGTATCTTTTTTCCAAAAAAAAATTTCGTTCTAATTTTCTCGGAAGCTATTAGAGATATTGTATATATCATTGTAGCACCTGATAAACCCAATTAAACTCTACAACTGTCATAATGAATATTTGTTCTATGTATAATCATTACGCAGTAAAATAAAACCGTATCTTTTTTCCAAAAAATAGATTTCGTTCTAATTTTCTCGGAAGCTATTAGAGATATTGGAAATATCATTGCAGCATCTGATAGACCTAATTAAACTCTACAACTGTCATAATGAATATTTGTTCTATGTATAATTATTACGCAGTAAAATTAAACCATATCTTTTTTCCAAAAAATAGATTTCGATCTAATTTTCTCGGAAGCTATTAGAGATATTGGAAATATCATTGCAGCATCTGATAGACCTAATTAAACTCTACAACTGTCATAATGAATATTTGTTCTATGTATAATTATTACGAAGTAAAATTAAACCATATCTTTTTTCCAAAAAATAGATTTCGATCTAATTTTCTCGGAAGCTATTAGAGATATTGGAAATATCATTGCAGCATCTGATAGACCTAATTAAACTCTACAACTGTCATAATGAATATTTGTTCTATGTATAATAATTACGATGTAAAATTAAACCATATCTTTTTTCCAAAAAATAGATTTCGTTCTTATTTTCTTGGAAGCTATTAGAGATATTGGAAATACCATTGCAGCATCTGATAGACCTAATTAAACTCTACAACTGTCATAATGAATATTTGTTCTTAGATCAAATTTGGCAGTAAAATGAGGCTATCACTTTTTTTTTCTTCCTCATTTTCTCGAAAGCTATTAGACATATTAGAAATATTATTGCAGCATCTGATAGACCTTATTATACTCTACAACTGTCATAATGAATATTTGTTCTATGACTAAAAATTAGGCAGAAATATAAAACCGTATTTTTTTTCCAAAACATAACTTTCCTCCTCATTTTCTCCAAAGCTATTAGAGATATTGGATATATCATTGCAGCAACTGATAGACCTAATTAAATTCTACAACTGTCATAATGAATATTTGTTCTATGTATGATAATTACGCAGTAAAATTAAACTGTATATTTTTTTTCCAAAAAATAGATTTCGTTCTAATTTTCTCGAAAGCTATTAAAGATATTGGAAATATCATTGCAGCCCCTGATAGACCTAATTAAACTCAACAACTGTCATAATGAATATTTGTTCTATGTATAATAATTATGCAGTAAAATTAAACCATATCTTTTTTCCAAAAAATAGTTTTCGTTCTAATTTTCTCAGAAGCTATTAGAGATATTGGAAATATCAATGCAGCATCTGATAGACATAATTAAACTTTACAACTGCCAAAATGAATATTTGTTCTATGTATAATAATTACGCAGTAAAATTAAACCATATCTTTTTTCCAAAAAATAAATTTCATTCCAATTTTCTCGGAAGCTATTAGGGATATTGTATATATAATTGTAGCACCTGATAAACCTAATTAAACTCTACAACTGTCATAATGAATATTTCTTCTATGTATAATTATTACGCAGTAAAATTAAACCGTATCTTTTTTCCAAAAAATAGATTTCGTTCTAATTTTCTCGGAAGCTATTAGAGATATTGGAAATATCATTGCAGCAACTGATAGACCTAATTAAACTCTACAACTGTCATAATGAATATTTGTTCTATGTATAATAATTATGCAGTAAAATTAAACCATATATTTTTTCCAAAATATAGATTTCGTTCAAATTTTCTCGGAACCTATTAGAGGAATTGGAAATATCAATGCAGCATATGATAGACCTAATTAAACTCTACAGCTGTCGTAATTAATATTTGTTCTCTGTATAATAATTACGCAGTAAAATTAAACCGTATCTTTTTTCCAAAAAAAAAAAGATTTTGTTCTAATTTTCTCGGAAGCTATTAGAGATATTGGAAATATCATTGCAGCATCTGAGAGACCTAATTAAACTCAACAACTGTCATAATGAATATTTGTTTTATGTATAATAATTATGCAGTAAAATTAAACCATATATTTTTTCCAAAAAATAGATTTTGTTCTAATTTTCTCGGAAGCTATTAGAGAAATTGGAAATATCAATGCAGCATCTGATAGACCTAATTAAACTCTACAACTGTCATAATGAATATTTGTTCTATGCATAATAATTACGCAGTAAAATTAAACCACATCTTTTTTCCAAAAAATTGATTTCATTCTAATTTTCTCGGAAGCTATTAGAGATATTGGAAATATCATTGCAGCATCTGATAGATCTAATTAAACTCTACAACTGTCATAATTAATATTTGTTCTATGTATAATAATTATGCAGTGAAATTAAACCATATCTTTTTTCCTAAAAATTGATTTCGTTTTAATTTTCTCGGAAGCTATTTGATATTGGAAATATCATTGCAGCATCTGATAGACCTAATTAAACGCTACAACAGTCATAATGAATATTTGTTCTATGTATAATAATTACGCAGTAAAATTAAACCGTATCTTTTTTCCAAAAAAAATTTTCGTTCTAATTTTCTCGGAAGCTATTAGAGATATTGTATATATCATTGTAGCACCTGATAAACCCAATTAAACTCTACAACTGTCATAATGAATATTTGTTCTATGTATAATCATTACGCAGTAAAATAAAACCGTATCTTTTTTCCAAAAAATAGATTTCGTTCTAATTTTCTCGGAAGCTATTAGAGATATTGGAAATATCATTGCAGCATCTGATAGACCTAATTAAACTCTACAACTGTCATAATGAATATTTGTTCTATGTATAATTATTACGCAGTAAAATTAAACCATATCTTTTTTCCAAAAAATAGATTTCGATCTAATTTTCTCGGAAGCTATTAGAGATATTGGAAATATCATTGCAGCATCTGATAGACCTAATTAAACTCTACAACTGTCATAATGAATATTTGTTCTATGTATAATTATTACGCAGTAAAATTAAACCATATCTTTATTCCAAAAAATAGATTTCGATCTAATTTTCTCGGAAGCTATTAGAGATATTGGAAATATCATTGCAGCATCTGATAGACCTAATTAAACTCTACAACTGTCATAATGAATATTTGTTCTATGTATAATAATTACGATGTAAAATTAAACCATATCTTTTTTCCAAAAAATAGATTTCGTTCTTATTTTCTTGGAAGCTATTAGAGATATTGGAAATACCATTGCAGCATCTGATAGACCTAATTAAACTCTACAACTGTCATAATGAATATTTGTTCTTAGATCAAATTTGGCAGTAAAATGAGACTATCACTTTTTTTTTCTTCCTCATTTTCTCGAAAGCTATTAGACATATTAGAAATATTATTGCAGCATCTGATAGACCTTATTATACTCTACAACTGTCATAATGAATATTTGTTCTATGACTAAAAATTAGGCAGAAATATAAAACCGTATTTTTTTTCCAAAACATAACTTTCCTCCTCATTTTCTCCAAAGCTATTAGAGATATTGGATATATCATTGCAGCAACTGATAGACCTAATTAAATTCTACAACTGTCATAATGAATATTTGTTCTATGTATGATAATTACGCAGTAAAATTAAACTGTATATTTTTTTTCCAAAAAATATATTTCGTTTTAATTTTCTCGAAAGCTATTAGAGATATTGGAAATATCATTGCAGCCCCTGATAGACCTAATTAAACTCAACAACTGTCATAATGAATATTTGTTCTATGTATAATAATTATGCAGTAAAATTAAACCATATCTTTTTTCCAAAAAATAGTTTTCGTTCTAATTTTCTCAGAAGCTATTAGAGATATTGGAAATATCAATGCAGCATCTGATAGACATAATTAAACTTTACAACTGCCAAAATGAATATTTGTTCTATGTATAATAATTACGCAGTAAAATTAAACCATATCTTTTTTCCAAAAAATTAATTTCGTTCTAATTTTCTCGGAAGCTATTAGGGATATTGTATATATCATTGTAGCACCTGATAAACCTAATTAAACTCTACAACTGTCATAATGAATATTTCTTCTATGTATAATTATTACGCAGTAAAATTAAACCGACTCTTTTTTCCAAAAAATAGATTTCGTTCTAATTTTCTCGGAAGCTATTAGAGATATTGGAAATATCATTGCAGCAACTGATAGACCTAATTAAACTCTACAACTGTCATAATGAATATTTGTTCTATGTATAATAATTATGCAGTAAAATTAAACCATATATTTTTTCCAAAATATAGATTTCGTTCAAATTTTCTCGGAACCTATTAGAGGAATTGGAAATATCAATGCAGCATATGATAGACCTAATTAAACTCTACAGCTGTCGTAATTAATATTTGTTCTCTGTATAATAATTACGCAGTAAAATTAAACCGTATCTTTTTTCCAAAAAAAAAAGATTTTGTTCTAATTTTCTCGGAAGCTATTAGAGATATTGGAAATATCATTGCAGCATCTGAGAGACCTAATTAAACTCAACAACTGTCATAATGAATATTTGTTTTATGTATAATAATTATGCAGTAAAATTAAACCATATATTTTTTCCAAAAAATAGATTTTGTTCTAATTTTCTCGGAAGCTATTAGAGAAATTGGAAATATCAATGCAGCATCTGATAGACCTAATTAAACTCTACAACTGTCATAATGAATATTTGTTCTATGCATAATAATTACGCAGTAAAATTAAACCGCATCTTTTTTCCAAAAAATTGATTTCATTCTAATTTTCTCGGAAGCTATTAGAGATATTGGAAATATCATTGCAGCATCTGATAGACCTAATTAAACTCTACAACTGTCATAATTAATATTTGTTCTATGTATAATAATTATGCAGTAAAATTAAACCATATCTTTTTTCCTAAAAATAGATTTCGTTTTAATTTTCTCGGAAGCTATTTGATATTAGAAATATCATTGCAGCATCTGATAAACCTAATTAAACGCTACAACAGTCATAATGAATATTTGTTCTATGTATAATAATTACGCAGTAAAATTAAACCGTATCTTTTTTCCAAAAAAAAATTTCGTTCTAATTTTCTCGGAAGCTATTAGAGATATTGTATATATCATTGTAGCACCTGATAAACCCAATTAAACTCTACAACTGTCATAATGAATATTTGTTCTATGTATAATCATTACGCAGTAAAATTAAACCGTATCTTTTTTCCAAAAAATAGATTTCGTTCTAATTTTCTCGGAAACTATTAGAGATATTGGAAATATCATTGCAGCATCTGATAGACTTATTTAAACGCTACAACTGTCATAATGAACATTTGTTCTATGTATAATAATTACGCAGTAAAATTAAACCGTATCTTTTTTCCAAAAAATAGATTTCGTTCTAATTTTCTCGGAAGCTATTAGAGATATTGTAAATATCATTGCAGCATCTGATAGACCTAATTAAACTCTACAACTGTCATAATGAATATTTGTTCTATGTATAATTATTATGCAGTAAAATTAAACCATATCTTTTTTCCAAAAAATAGATTTCGATCTAATTTTCTCGGAAGCTATTAGAGATATTGGAAATATCATTGCAGCATCTGATAGACCTAATTAAACTCTACAACTGTCATAATGAATATTTGTTTTATGTATAATTATTACGCAGTAAAATTAAAACGTATTTTTTTTCCAAAAAATAGATTTCGATCTAATTTTCTCGGAAGCTATTAGAGATATTGGAAATATCATTGCAGCATCTGATAGACCTAATTAAACTCTACAACTGTCATAATGCATATTTGTTCTATGTATAATAATTACGATGTAAAATTAAACCATATCTTTTTTCCAAAAAATAGATTTCGTTCTTATTTTCTTGGAAGCTATTAGAGATATTGGAAATACCATTGCAGCATCTGATAGACCTAATTAAACTCTACAACTGTCATAATGAATATTTGTTCTTAGATCAAATTTGGCAGTAAAATGAGACTATCACTTTTTTTTTCTTCCTCATTTTCTCGAAAGCTATTAGACATATTAGAAATATTATTGCAGCATCTGATAGACCTTATTATACTCTACAACTGTCATAATGAATATTTGTTCTATGACTAAAAATTAGGCAGAAATATAAAACCGTATTTTTTTTCCAAAACATAACTTTCCTCCTCATTTTCTCCAAAGCTATTAGAGATATTGGATATATCATTGCAGCAACTGAGACCTAATTAAATTCTACAACTGTCATAATGAATATTTGTTCTATGTATGATAATTACGCAGTAAAATTAAACTGTATATTTTTTTTCCAAAAAATAGATTTCGTTCTAATTTTCTCGAAAGCTATTGAGATATTGGAAATATCATTGCAGCCCCTGATAGACCTAATTAAACTCAACAACTGTCATAATGAATATTTGTTCTATGTATAATAATTATGCAGTAAAATTAAACCATATCTTTTTTCCTAAAAATAGATTTCGTTTTAATTTTCTCGGTAGCTATTTGATATTGGAAATATCATTGCAGCATCTGATAGACCTAATTAAACTCTACAACTGTCATAATGAATATTTGTTCTATGTATAATAATTACGCATTAAATTAAACCGTGTCTTTTTTCCAAAAAACAGATTTCGATCTAATTTTCTCGGAAGCTATTAGAGATATTGGAAATATCATTGCAGCATCTGATAGACCTAATTAACTCTACAACTGTCATAATGAATATTTGTTCTATGTATAATTATTGCGCAGTAAAATTAAACCGTATGTTTTTTCCAAAATAGATTTCGTTCTAATTTTCTCGGAAGCTATTAGAGCTATTGGAAATATCATTGCAGCGCCTGATAGACCTAATTAAACTCTACAACTGTCATAATGAATATTTGTTCTATGTATAATAATTACGCAGTAAAATTAAACCGTATCTTTTTTCCAAAAAACAGATTTCGTTCTAATTTTCTCGGAAGCTATTAGAAATATTGTAAATATCTTTGCAGCATCTGATAGACCTAATTAAACTCTACAATTGTCATAATGAATATTTGTTCTATGTATAATTATTACGCAGTAAAATTAAACCGTATCTTTTTTCCAAAATAGATTTCGTTCTAATTTTCTCGGAAGCTATTAGAGATATTGGAAATATCAATGCAGCATCTGATAGACTTAATTAAACTCTACAACTGTCATAATGAATATTTGTTCTATTTATAATAATTACGCAGTAAAATTATACCATATCTTTTTTCCAAAAAATAGATTTCGTTCTAATTTTCTCGGAAGCTATTAAAGATATTGGAAATATCATTGCAGCATCTGATAGACCTAACTAAACACTACAACTGTAATAATGAATATTCGTTCTATGTATAATAATTACGCAGTAAAATTAATCCCTATCTTTTTTCCAAAAAATAGATTTCGTTCTAATTTTCTCGGAAGCTATTAGAGATATTGGAAATATCAATGCAGCATCTGATAGACCTAATTAAACTCTACAACTGTCATAATGAATATTTGTTCTATGTATAATAATTACGCAGTAAAATTAAACCGTATATTTTTTCCAAAAAATAGATTTCGTTCTAATTTTCTCGGAAGCTATTAGAGCTATTGGAAATATCATTGCAGCATCTGATAGACCTAATTAAACTCTACAACTTTCATAATGAATATTTGTTCTTATATCAAATTTAGCAGTAAAATGAAACTATCACTTTTTTTTTCTTCCTCATTTTCTCGAAAGCTATTAGACATTTAGGAAATATCATTGCATCGTCTGATAGACCTAATTATACTCTACAACTGTCATAATGAATATTTGTTCTAGGATTAATAATTACGCAGTAATATAAAACCGTATCATTTTTCCACAACATAACTTTCATCCTCATTGCAGCAACTGATAGACCTAATTAAACTCTACAACAGTCATAATGAATATTTGTTCTATGTATAATAATTACGCAGTAAAATTAAACCGTATCTTTTTTCCAAAAAATTGATTTCGTTCTAATTTTCTCGGAAGCTATTAGAGATATTGGAAATATCATTGCAGCATCTGATAGACCTAATTAAACTCTACAACTATAATAATGAATATTTGTTCTATGTATAATAATTACGCTGTAAAATTAAACCGTATCTTTTTTCCAAAAAATCGATTTCGTTCTAATTTTCTCGGAAGCTATTAGAGATATTGGAAATATCATTGTAGCATCTGATAGACCTAATTAAACTCTACAACTGTCATAATGAATATTTGTTCTATGACTAATAATTACGCAGTAAAATGGAACCGTATATTATTATAAAAACATGACTTTCCTCCTCATTTTCTCGAAAGCTATTAAAGATATTGGAAATATCATTGCAGAATCTGATAAAACTAATTAAACTCTACAACTGTCATTATGAATATTTGTTCTATGACTAATAATTACTCAGTAAAATTTAACCGTATCTTTTTCCAAAACATAACTTTCCTCCTAATTTTCTCAAAAGCTATTAGATATTGGAAATATCATTGCAGCATCTGTTAGACCTAATTAAACTCTACAATTGTCTTTATGAATATTTGTTCTATGACTAATTATTACGCAGTAAAATTAAACCATATCTTTTTTCCAAAACATAACTTTCCTACTAATTTTCTCGAAAGCTATTAGAGATATTAGAAATATCATTGCAGCATCTGATAGAACTAATTAAACTCTACAACTGTCATAATGAATATTTGTTCTATGACTAATAGTTACGCAGTAAAATTAAACCATATATTTTTTGCATAACAAATTTCCTCCTCATTTTTTTGAAAGCTATTAGAGATATTGGAAATATTATTACAGTATCTGATAGACCTAATGAACTAAATATTTTACTGTGATTAGCTCACTATTTTTTCCTTTCCTAAATCAAAATTATATTTGATTTTATGAGGAAATAGTTCAATAAGTATTGTAAGTTCTGTGATAATGTTAGTATCAGTCTCAACCATGTTCCATCACTACCAAACAAAGCCTAAATACCTCACACACACCACCATTACCACCATCATCATCATCATCATCATTATCATCAACACTATTTTCCTTGAAGACAGGCACCCAGTGGTCTAACAACACTTGCTTGTGGTGACTTAGCTCAATACTGCCACCCCTTCCTCAGTCTGGCTCAATACTGTCCCTTCCACACCCATCCTACCCCATCACTCACACACACACACACACACACACACACATACATATGCACATACACACAATGCATTTTCTACCATTCACTCCTTCCCTAACCTGAACAAAATGACAAGTTCCTCATGAGCCCTAACAAACCCTAACATATGCATCATTATAGTTTTTCAATACAGTGTTTTAAAGCAACTATTAAACTTAAGTATAATAGACAAAAGAGAACATCTATTTTTGATAACATATTACAATGCTTCTTTTTTTTTACAGGTCCATTGTAAAAGTTGACTCTTTAAGACGGATGAAGACAGCTGCCTCCTCAGTCCTTTCAGCCATTAGCCATCTGGTGCAGCTGTCTTCCTATATATCCCAACACAGTGTCCTTGTAACTATGTCTAGAATTTCAGTCATGCATGTCTTATACTTTATACTTCATCTTTTCCCCACACACACACACAGAGCAATTTCCAATATTCTGATCAATATGATGCACCATTTGCCTTATTGCAGCCTCTGATTTTTAACTTTCCTCTCCTTGATTACCTTTTATTTGACCCATCCTTCCTCCCATCCTATCTGTTCTGCCCCAAAGCCAAGTCTAGTATTGCTTTTTAATGAATGTCTCGCTGATATAATTGGCTCACTGCAGGTATTGGCTGCTCCTCCTCCTCCTCCTCCTCCTCCTCCCTTTAGACAATTAACCATTTTACGTTAACTCCTCTCACGGCAGAAGAATATATAAGTTGATTTGCCGCTGACCATCAAATCCGTTACCTGTTCACCTTAACCCAGACACACAGAGGATATTCAGTTTCAAGTTCACTGCTCACCTTTATATTCTAAGCAGCATGTCTTAAGTAACTATACATTCAGTGCTATAATCTAATCTAATCTAATCTAATCTAATCTAATCTAATCTAACCTAACCTAACCAACCTTCCTCCCTCACATCTTTCCCCCTTCCCCTACCCTTTGTATGGCTTTTGTTTCCATACAGTAGCTCAGTATCACTAACTATTCTTGTTTAGGCCTATGGTACAATTCTTAAGTTAAAATTGGTTTCCTACAGTTTATTATGATGGTGTCCTTGTTAAATTGGCACTTTTTTTTTATGTTTATATAGTGGTATTAGGCTATATTAACAATGGTATTTTTTCTCCCCTCACAGCACTCCACTTCCACCTCCTCCAACATGTATAAGAGAGATGACATGCAAAGAATAAGGATCAAAACTGAAAATATGACAAGTGAAGAACAAACCTGAAGAGTGAACAGTGAAGAACAAAATCCCACACCTGCACCACTAACAAGACCAGGATGCACACCTGTAGAAGCACAAAACATGTTAGACAAAACCCACACCTGTGTCTACCTTGTTATGATTCTTGTCAGGTGTTATTTTATGGTCTATCCAGGTGTGATGCAATGAGTTTATACTAATTATAAATCTGGCATAACTGACATAATTCAACCTATGTCTATACCATCATGTTAAGTAAAGCTTGTTAACTCTATCTAGTAAATGACATCACTTGTAAAAGCCATCCATGTAGGAAGGAAGGAAGGAAGGAAGGGAGGGAGGGAGGGAGGGAGGGAGGGAGGGAGGGAGGGAGGAAGGAAGGAAGGAAGGAAGGAAGGAAGGAAGGAAGGAAGGAAGGAAGGAAGGAACCTGCTAGATACACAAGAAAAGAAAATAACAGGTATATAAATAAATAAAATTAATAAAAAGTTGTACAAGAAAGGCAGTAACAGTACCTGCACTTATTCATATGCTAAACAGAGACTATAAAGTATTATGTATGATTCTGTGTAGTTCAAAAGCATTCCTTCACTGCATGTAAAAAAAAATATATATCATAAGTTGTAAGATAATCACTGAATTCCTTCATTACCCTACCAAATGGAGACAGATTATAGAATGATTTTGTTGCGAAATTCCAGTTGTCAGATCATTACACTTTTACCCTTCAGTTATTGCATAGTAAATAAAAAGAAACACACCCACGTTATTACCTAAGTGTGTTATAAGCAGCTAAACATGCATAGCTACTACTTATAGAGCTACCAGTTTTTAGTGATGTATTTATGGATTATGAGAACGCAAAAAAAGTAATATCGGACTAGAATATCTAATAATAATAAAAGAAAAGTATGTTTAACGATGTTGAAGCATATTCCCTTCACCATTATTCTATCATAAAAAATAAATAAATAAATAAAAACACACACACACACTGTACATACTCCTTCAAGTGGCTGATAATAGCATTCTAAAATAGATTCCTTAACATGTCATCATCACGCCGAAAACTGAACGTAATCATGCGAGGCAACAACAAATCTATTCTCTCATGCACTTAACGTAGAAACAAACTGGTGACTAATTCTTCCTCCTTTATAAACTCCAACACACTACCCGACCCAGTGAGGAGTGCCATTGTAGTGCCGGGACAGTCAAGGTCACACAAACTGCACTTGGGTCTATGTGGTAATTATGGATCGACTGGCAGTGGTGTGTGCGTTGAGTGTGTGCGTCAGTTGTTCAATACCCGGCCACTCCCTCATGTCAATTTGTCAGTGTTTTAAATCTCAAGGTCGTACACTATCCAACCAACCCTGTCTAAGAATTCACGACAGATGGTTTTCTACAAGGCCGACATCCGTGTAATTCCCTTCCTTGTCAGCGATACCTAAGCAGCAAACTATTGGATTTAACACCATCATCAATCTGTGTTATGAGGAGGTGATGGTGGTGTATTGATAGTGGTAATTGTTTCAAGGTTCCTGTGGCTACCTTGCCTGCCACTGATATGCTTCCTATAATGTTTGTGAAAAGTCTATAAAACAATACACACTTAGTAACACCCAGCACCAACTTCTTCCTAAAATCAGTTGGATAAAACATGTATCAATAATGTGTTGAGATGATGACATTTCCAGCTACAAGGTATTAGATGAGTGGAATGAGTGCCAATGTGAGAGTATTTAATTAAAGCATGATCCGATTAGTCTATGGATGAGGATGAGAGATGGTTTCAGGTATACAGGATCTGCCTTGCGTAAGATGACAACCATTTAGTAGTAGTTCTTATGTACTTAATGATGTGTTCTGTCTATTTTTCAACTTTTCCTGTTTAGCTTAGCGGCAAAGTGAGAGGAGTATACGTGTCCATGGCTGTGTGTGTGTGTATGTGTGCGTCATCTCAGCTACTTCAGTTTATGAGTAACACCGCCTCATATATACATAGATAGACTAAGAGTGAGGAGAAATATTAACTGGAATTAAGTATATAACACCTACAGAATGCACTATCTTGAGACTTCACTGTTGTACCTTTGAATGTTATCTACTGTGAAACAACAAAATAAGATTAATTCATATTCCATCTGGATATTAAACACTCAACAAAGGCAATGGATTTGTAAATTTCATCATAAGACAAAAATGGAAAGTGTCGCTATAAAACAAAACAGTAGGATCAGAAACAGAAACACAGCCCCAGAATACTGCAGCAATAATTCATGTTACTTATTACTACTTCATCAACTAACACAACTGACTAGCCACATCACCCACACAAAGCAGGACATCCAATCAACACACCTGTAATACCACCTGGGACTAAGGCAGCAGGTGTGTTCTTCCCTCACCGTTATAACACCTAACAAAGGCAGGACACTATGCTAACCTCAACACTAAAGTAGCCAAGTCATCATCATCAGTCTAGGTGGCAGGTTACATGTTTAGTGAAGGCAGTCATTCATCTGAGTTGCCAAAATGTATCTTGTGTTAGTGTGTAAAGGGAATGTTTTGTGTCACGTTATACTGTGGAGAGTAAACACTTCACCAAACAGAACCAATGGACAAGGAGTCTGGGTGGAGTGGGAACTTTAATTACACCTCAATATCACCCTTAAACATGAACTAACATTACTAAGTACAGCATGTGAATATCTGAGTGAGGATTGTTGGGGTAATGGTGGAGGTGTGGTTACTTGCAGTGTTACCTACCTCAAGTATTGACATGTTCTTTGTATTGTAATCATAACTTCAATACTAATAAGTCTAGCTATAAAACAGTGAAAATATTGCGATCATTATTAAATTAGCCGTAAAATTAATTCCATAACATAAAGCAATAAATTACCAATTCTTATATATTTAATGAATTATATGAATTATTTATACGATAAAAATGTTGATGTTTTACTTATATACATTTATGCCATTGTATACTTATGATTATTATTTTCATCTCATCATAATCTGAGACTTTAGCTACAAGAAAGGTTTAATGATGGGAATGGATGAAGTTAATAGTTATAGGTGCTATTGAGTTGTAGGAAATTAGAATTACTATATTTCACCAGACTCTGTATGCATTGGTTATACAAGTAGAAGGATATTTCCAGTGTAAAGTGTGATGTGAAGTGACTGTTTGTAGCGTGATGACTGGCTGTCATGGAAGTGAATCAGTCATCCTACTATATAGCTAAGTGTAACTGCACTGCCATCTATTACTAAATACAAAATACACTACCATCTTCACTTCACTTACAAGCTTTAACAAAGGCTACACTTCCTTAACCTCCACCTTTCTTGATCTGACCTAAGTAAAGGACAAAGGTATTGGCCAGGAATTATTTTGCATCAATAAAGTTCAAATAGATTTCTTGTTCCTCAGTTCATACAAGCCATGTCAGGATATTACAGTTGATCACCTTTATAAAAACCATATCTAAGTACTCTTACATAACCTTGTGTTAATAGTCAAGTTAATATCATGATATCTATCACTGGAGGTTCTAAGTTGATACAACTATGCCTTAAAAGCCTGGGGATAGAGGTGGTGGCCAATGTGTTACACTATTTGTTTCCTTGATGACAACACCTTCCTCTCTCACCATCAGTTCAGATTCAGGTGTGGCCAGTGCACGTCAGATCTGTTAATGCTTCTCTCCAGGGACTGGCAGGATTGCCTCAATAACACCTTAGACCCTCTTGTTATCACTCTCAACTTTCTCGAGTGCCTTCCACCAGGTATGATATGCGGGCTTGCTGGAGAAACTCCATGCCAACGGCATCCAAGGTACCTGATGTTAATAAGGTACTACCTTCAAGGTAGGATCCTCCAGTCAAGGGACCTCCCAGGAGGGGCCTCACTTCCTCAGAGATCTGTACTGGAACCTGTACATAGACACCCTCCTCAGGAACTTGCCAACAGTCTCTGCCTACACTGACAACTGTCTGGTCTCCTGCTCCTACCACCACCAAGACAGACAGCATGCAGATGCTGATGTTAATCACCAACTATGCCTCATACAGGAGTGGGGGACGTGATGACAGGTGAACTTTGCCAAAGAAAAACCAAGGTGATAGTAGTCTCTCAGTCTCTGGCAGCCTCAAAAGCTGTGGGTCACTGCATTAGCGGTGTTCAACAAAGCCCAGGTAAAAGAAGTGTCACATCTGGCAAGGCTTAGGCTCCCCCTGTGAGGCACTGCGAGACACACGAGAACAGTGCTGTCCACAGTACTGTTCTCGTCACACTCGTCACACTGGTCACACACCAGTCAGCACCAGAGGACCTTCACCTCAAGTCTCCAGACAGTGGAACAAGTTCACTGAGGCTGTACCTTCACTGAGAAACATGTCAACACAACAGGTGAAGGTGGCTGCCCACAGGTGAAGAGGGATATTTCCTACTCCAATGGTGGTGGATGCCACAATTACACTCAACCGTTCATTTAATGGACCTCAATTTAATGGATTTCAGATTTCACGGATGCTATCTACTATTGGACAAGCAGACAGGACCATTGGAAAAGTACACTGGTTGAATAATGTGTCGGCCAAGAGGCAGAGTGAGTGGTGCAGATGGTGAGAAGTTCCTGCCATATCAAGCATGTAGTGTCAGTCACTGTTTAATTTCAACTTCACCACACACTCTGGCTGTGTTTGTGTTCATTTCTTGTTTATTTTATTATGTTGCTTAACAAAATCCCCCAAAGGTTAGGAAAGAAAACCTTGTTAACCAAAATGCAATGCAGAAAATTTTATCAATTTGTAAATTAGTGCATTTCACGGAAAGACTGAAGACATGCTGGTCTGAGCTTCCAGCAAGTGTGTTTTAAGAGTGCTAAAACAACCACTGTGATACTGACCACTCAGCATACCAGGCCATTGTATCCCACATTATATATGTTGTGCCATATCCTGCATGGTGAGCACTGCTTGAAGCCCTGTTGATGGATCCCCAAACACTTGCACCACCTCACCACACCTTTTCACACATGGAAGGCGAAGGAGGACTGTGGGTGACGTGGAAGGACACGCCAGCTGGGCTGTTGACATGAGAATGCTCGCCAAGCATACCTTTGTAAGCCCCGAGAATATCGAGCAACAGTCTCTCAAGTAACGGACAAGTAGATTCAAGAAAATATTAATAGGAATGAGCAGAGGCAAGGCAGGCAAAGATGATTTATTCATTTGCTTAAATATGGATGCAAAACATTTTCAACTAAACAAACTTACAACATTCTCAACAAAATGTTTGCACTTCACTTAACTGTACCAAAAACTGAAAGAAAATACCAGAAAGCTATTAAATCCACAAGAAAAGAGTACACAAGCTTTTTACAAATGTGATCACTAATAGGATCAGTGTAAACCTTGATTCAAATAAAATGAAAGAACAAACAGGATCCTTGTGTGCTTATTCAACAATTAACCAAATATGTAAATGTCATTAAGCAAGTGGTGGAGAAATATACTGAATACATGACACCACTATGCAAGGCTTCCATTGACTATGCAGCCCAGTGGTGTAATGATTAGCACGGTCTCTACACTCAAGACACCTCTAACACTAAACTGGACCTCCATCCCCTACCTCTATCAAATTTCTCCAACAGTCCTCTTTACAGGGTCTGATGATAAGTGAGATTATTTTTAACGTATTTTTGTTGTCCCTTGGCCAGTACTCTTTTAATGTAAAAAAAGAAAAAAGAAAAATGGAGGAAGAAGAATTAAGTGTTTGTGAAGAAAGTGTATGTGAGTGAAACTGAGGGTGCTAAGAGGAGAGGAAGTTGTTAAATGGAAGGATAGGGTGAAGGAGTACATGCCTGAAAGAGTTGCTGATAGAAGGGGAGGGATTGAACAAGCAAGGAGGGCATGTATGGATAGGGAGAGGTGGAGGCTCTTCTGCCGTGGCCATTTCCTTAGGGGACGTTCTAGGAGAGAATAAAGTGTTAGTAACTATAGATAGATATATAAATGGGTCAGATAGGTCAACGATACTTCTCCTAAACTATTCAAAGAAGATTTCAAGAACTTGGAATTGGTTAAGGCAGAAATCAAAACAAATGGAAAATACCTATACGTATATTCTCAGATTTGTCAATGATATTATTCTGATGAGCAAATTCACAGATTCACTATTAACAGCATATGATTTTGCAATTACATAAAAAATTCAGAAAGCAGGTCTGAGGATGAATATGAAGACAACAAAGGTGGTATTCAACAACTCCTTCATAAAATTAAAGTAGAGGATGCAGCAAAAGAAAGTGTTCAAGAATATATCTACTTGGACATAAAATTAGTGCAAGTTCAAATCATGAAAAAGAACTCAAAAGAACAGCAATGGTATGAAGTGCTTTTGGTAAATAAAACAATGTTATAAAAAGTAATCTCCCACTATTATTATAAAGAAAGGTTAAAGAGTAACAGAATGACAACCCAGGGATGGTAAAAGAAGGCAGGGCAGACAAGGAACAATATAGACAAATGAGATCAGAAGTTTTGCTGGAATGGACTAACATTTACAGGCAGCTGATGGAGATGAGTGGAACAAGGTTGAAGCCTTTGTCCTGCAGTGGAATGGTGGATGAGTACATTATCATGCTTATTAAACCCTTCAACATGAGACAGCAGGTGGGAGCCAATGTAGGTAGTGGCCTCCCTTATACTATTTATGTGTAAACTGTACTATAATGTCACATATATATGGTAATTGTATACAGTTGTTCCACGCCCCAAAACACTATGAACTCCTCCATATCATCATAGAGCATACTATATATATCTCAGCCATAATATGAAGACAAATGTTTAAAGTGAAATGAAGACAATTTGAACCAATTGAAACTAATTTTTCAATCGTCTCTCTAAAGGCAATGGTAAAGCTAATTATTTACCTAAATCTAATACCACTTAGTAACCTCCTAGTAAATGCAGTGCACAATCCGGGAGTAAATGTCAAATAATATAGTAAGTGAAATATAGTGAAATAAAATGAATATAGTAAGTGAAAAAATATAAATACGTGAGACCTTGGTGTGGCTGCAGCAGTCAAAGTGAACGTGAACGTGAAACACATCTTCACGTTAGCCAAATACTGATAGCGTTATGCATTACTGACAAACGCAGTATGGATGATCGACCGGCAAAAAAAAGGAATTCGGTGATGTGAGACCTTAATAAAGAAAGTATTATAATAAAACATGAAGTACAATCTCAACACAATTACCTTGGATAAGAAAAAATTCAGAATATGATTAAGTAACAAAAAACAGGGTATTATTTTACATCTTCACCAGAATGCTCTAGAGAATTCAGGGTTATATTTTTCCATTACCTGATACATTTTAAGGTTTTCTTAATTACATTTCCGTGGCAAATTTTTTAGTTTGTGAGTTATTCAATGTTTTCTGACTTTCTCTTCGAAAAGTAAAGTTTGGTTTGGTTTGAACAAGGTTCTGTTATTTGTCAATGTAGGTTAAGGTTTGGATAATTTAGGTTAGGTTAGGTTAATTTAGAAGCTATCAAATTTTCTCTGACCAAAGGAAGGGAGTTGGACGAGTTGCAGACGACATCTTATTTCGTAAACAGACGCCATTATGGTGATGTAAAATTTTACCAAAAATTGTAGCAAACATAAAATAAGGTACAGAAGATGACAGCTTTCTCTTCCCTCCATTATGTACACCCTGTCCTTGTGTGTGTGTTTATGTGACCCGCCCTACCACCACATCATCTCCGTGACTCACCTGGTGATGGAGGGAAGCAGAACGGTGCACAGAGGCAGTCACCAGGGGCTATGTGCTTGTTTTCAGGGTGTCCATCTTGTCACGACACTCCTCAGTCCTCACCTCTGCACTCACTCAACACACTCGCATGAATAAAGTAATAAAGTTACACAATGATCACCACCACAACACGTGTTGACACTCAAACATTTAAACAAAATGGCTGCAGCTTTGAAGAGATTTCGGTTCATTATGAAGTCTATCATTATGTGTTTAAGGTGTTTAAAGTGTTTAATAAATATGTAGAAACAAATTATTATATAATTTTTTTTAGATTTATTCCTAAAAGATAAACCATAAAGATAAATCAAATCAGTTTTTATTCAGGGCCGAAACAGCGAACCATCAAAAGAGCAAACTTATTATTTTCCAGAGATAACCTTGAATTTTACTTTATCACACACCACATTCTCTGCATTTTTCCATAATACACATCATGCAAGGCAAATACGTAGGGTTTTCATAGCCTTGAAAACCTTACCTACCATGTTTGCGGCGTCCTTGACAATGATGGAAGGCGTCCGGATGCCCATGGTTCGTGACGGCGTAGGCTTCCTCAGCACGAGTGTGGTGGCGCCGCTCATGAAGACACTGTTTTCCCCCTGCCTCGGTGTGTAGTGGTAAGATATGAACAACACACAGCTTCCCTAACACCATTAACAAGTACACCATCATAGAATTATGTCTTAATCAAAGTTTGTTGCCGTAGTGTTTGATCGTCAATTCTTGCTACAAGGGTATGGTGCACACGGCTGTAGGTGGAGGATGTTCAATGTTCATCAGGTTATCCGGAGACCAAAAGGACGCCCATGAAGCTCGTTACCTGACTTTGGCACTAGAGAGTCGATCATTAGTTTTTAAAGTTAATTGGAGAGAGAGAAAGAAATTAGTTTGCATGCACACAAAGTGGATATTATTAAGTTACACGTTATCTTGTTTTTATTCAAGTACGCGGCTATCATATCATGATTCCTAAACACTTGCATGCTTGTGAAATTCATTGTAAGTGAAGGGGCTGAGTGGCCGTGTGGTAGTTCTTGGCTCATGACCTAAGAATTGTGAGCTCGATCCTGGCTCACGGCAGCTTCTTGGTGAGAGGAGCAGCACTCTCTCGTTAACACTAGCAGAACTATATGGTCTATACTTACCTAGTTCAGGGGGATTATTCAATCACTCTTAAAAGTCTTTGAAAGTGAGTCAAATCAACTATTCACTAATTTGCAGTGTTCATGAGTGTGGAGTTGGCAGGTGAGTGAAGCAGCGTCCTTAATTGGTCATCATAATTATACCCCTTCAGTTATTATTTCCTTTGTTGCAAGCCTTCTAACATGGGTTATTTTACCCCGCTGCACGGAAGCACCACACACACACACACACACACACACACACACACACACACACACACACACACGGCTCTCCATGAAATAATTCAGCGCAGCTAAATAATCAGAATGCATGGCACTTCCTGCCCAAGTGTTATCCTTGAACGAACGAAAGATATACATGAAAAATATAAAATCATCATGGAAGGTAAAGAAGCTTGTGTTATATCTTACTATTGTTTTGAGTGCAGGGTAAAAAAAAAAAAAAAAAAAAAAAAAACAGGCAACAGACCAACTTTTTTTCATCTTTTTGACACCTGCAATGAAAGTTACGAAGCTGAAAAGAAAAAAAACTCAATATTATCAACTAAGACTTAATTCCACCAATGAGCCATCACATAATGTAAACAAAACACCATCTAGCAAACACTACACCTTGACTCACCTTTACCACACCTCTAAAAACACACCTTCCCCATTACCGAAAAACTCACAGGCACAATCAAGGTCAGATACAAACATTACACAGTCGTCCCCATTGTCTCCCAGCTTAGTGTTCAGTGTTACAAGAACATTACTAGAATCAATCAGTTCTTCAATTTGCTGGAAGCGTATCACATGACCACGCACCCTAAGCTGACAACGTAACATGCAGATCACGGGCGTCAGTCTCTCGGAACACTGCAGGGGAACACGATCGCTCTAGTGATGCTCCGTGATTCTGGGAAGGAACGTGTTACTGAATGCATTAGTTAGCCTCCTCAGGGGACTGTTTGTTTGTTGTCCATGTTCCTCACGTCGTAATGACTGACAAAACACATAATTCTTTCTCGTGCGTAGTATATTACATGATAGATTAGACTCTCTCTCTCTCTCTCTCTCTCTCTCTCTCTCTCTCTCTCTCTCTCTCTCTCTCTCTCTCTCTCTCTCTCTCTCTCTCTCTCTCTACGCATTTAAACACCATCCAGGATCAATAAAACACAATTTTCGTTATAAATATAATTATTATTTCTTATATGTATATACTTTATGTACACACGCCTCACGAAGGTCACCCTGAACGATGACCTTGCCTGCCTGACCTACCATGACCTGCCCTGACCTGGTTCCACGTCACCGCTCGTCTGGGAACACAATACACGACACAATAGTCCCATGTCTGCGGTTCTCTCTCATTCATAAAGGGGAAAATGGTCAGTTTTAAACATTTTTCATATTTTTCTTACAATTTATTCCCTAAACAAAATATTGCCTGCATTAGATATATTCATTATGAAAAGTAATAAATATTCATGCAGTGTTTTTTTCATATATATATATATAAATAGATGAGTATGTATGTACACTGATAAATGAGATAAGATAGCATTGTAAGAAAAACGTACTCTAAAGAAAGTACATTATCGAAACATGAAATTAACAATATTGTACATGAATATTGAAGATATAATACAACTAAATTAAACAGATAGATAGATATAGATAGCTAGATAGATAGATAAATAGAGAGAGAGAGAGAGAGAGAGAGAGAGAGAGAGAGAGAGAGAGAGAGAGAGAGAGAGAGAGAGAGAGAGAGAGAGAGAGAGAGAGAGAGAGAGAGAGAGAGAGAGAGATAATAATGGACAACCTCGCTCACAAAAAAAGTAGATATATAATAAGGAAAACAAGTAGATTAATCAATGAAAAAGTACAGTGATGATACTCGTATTGTAGTTGTGGTAGTAGTCGTGGTGGTAGTTGTAGTAGCACTAGTAATTAGCAGTAGTAGTAGTAGAAGTAATAATAGTAGTAGAAGTAATAATAGTAGTAGAAGTAGTAGCAGTAGAAGTAGTAGCAGTAGTAGTAGTAGCAGTAGTAGTAGTAAAAGTAGTAGTAATAGTAATAGTAGTAGTAGTAGTAGTAGTAGTAGTAGTAGTAGTAGTAGTAGTAGTAGTAGTGATAGGGATGGTGGTAGTGGTAGTAGTAGTAGTAAAAGTAGTAGTAGTAGTAGTAGTAGTAGTAGTAGTAGTAGTAGTAGTAGTAGTAGTAGTAGTAGTAGTAGTAGTAGTAGCAGCAGCAGCAGTAGTAGTAGTAGTAGTAGTAGTAGTAGTAGTGATAGTGATGGTGGTAGTGGTAGTAGTAGTAGTAATAGTAGTAGTATGTACATTACAACACCGACACAAAGATGCTTCCTATGTACATATCTACACTTAACTACATATAAAAGTGTGTGAATATTGGAATTATTAACCATATACACTTTTATTATTATATATATTGTTTACTTCTTGTTGTAGTCCATTTAATTGGGTGGATCACTTCTGTACACTTATCATGGGTTGCCTTTACCCTTTACGTGGGTGTGGCCTAGACAAACATACGGGGATCAACATGGGGGCAATAATGGATTAATATTACTGGATGTCAGTCGAATGGATGGCACTTTAGCATGGTTTGTGCTGACGACTACCCGTTTTCTATGACATCCGCACAGGAAACGAGGCAACAATGTATTGAACGCAGGATTGGCAGGCGAGAGAGAGACCGCAGGTGCAAACAATTATTAATATTTTACACCACGAACGTACGAACCACATGAAGCTGAATTGATTATATAAAATACTCCTTGCTAAACATCCTAATATTAACTTCCATTTGTCATCCTTCGAACTTTTTGGGAGGCTTATAGAAAAACAAAATAAAAATCAAAGGTCAAGGAGATGGAGGTCATGCTGCGACGATTTGACCTTCCTTGACCTGACCTAACGTTATTGCGACTGACCTGAAATGCCGTGACATATTACGATTCTTCTTGCTAACAAGGTGATGGTGGTGGTGGTGGTGGTGGTGGTGGTGGTAGTAGCGTTGCAAATGAGCGAATGTTTGCAGCAAGGTAAGGTAAGGTAAAGTGTGGTGTGGTGTGGTGTGGTGTGGTGTGGTGTGGTGTGGTGTGGTGTGGTGTGGTGTGGTGTGGTGTTGAAAGCAAGTCTGTTATCGTGTTGATGTCTCGTGAAGATACACTGTTACCACCACCACCACTACCACACCACCACACACCCACACCCACACCCACACACACACACACACACACACACACACACACACACACACCCACACACACACACACACACACACACACACACACTACAATGGATCCCACCTCATTCATTTTACATAAACTCCCCCCACTTCCACCTCTCGTAACTTGTAAAAAAAATCCATCTTTTTTTTTTACAAACAATAACAAATACTGACTCAATACTGATCAAAACAAGGTCATTAACATACACAATACAGGTACAATACTGGATAAAAACTGGTTTCATATATAGTGATAATATTGATAATAATGATAATAATAATAATAATAATAATAATAATAATAATAATAATAATAATAATAATACTTGTTTACCTCCTACACTCGTTTTTCTTCTTCTCTGAACGTTCCATTTTTTGTTTACATCATCATAATACAGACTTTTCAAATACTCAGTAATACTTATAGTTATCTCTTCATAGAAATATTACTTGTATCATAAAGAAATACATCAGGTATTTTTTTTTATACATATTCGTTTAAATAATTGAGCTGCTTCACAAAGAAAGGAATGAAAGGAAGGAAGGAAGGAAGGAAGGAAGGAAAGGAATTAAAAAAGAAAAGAATGAGACAGAAGATTTGTTATGGTTTCAAGTTTTTTTTTTCTTCCTAAATGTAGTTTTTACCAAGTTTATTTATTCATTTAACTTCGTGTGTGTGTGTGTGTGTGTGTGTGTGTGTGTGTGTGTGTGTGTGTGTGTGTGTGTGTGTGTGTGTGTGTGTGTGTGTGTGTGTGTGTGTGTGTGTGTGTGTGTGTGTGTGTGTGTGTGTGTGTGTGTGTGTGTGTTTGAAAGAATGAAGTTTTTTTTATGGACAAATATTTTTCTGCTGTATGCTGCATATAATAATAATAATAATAATAATAACAATAACAATAATAATAATAATAATAATAATAATAATAATAACAATAACAATAATAATAATAATGATAATAATAATAATAATAATAATAATAATAATAATAATAATAATAATAATATAAGCTCGTTTTCCTTTGTCGACGTTTTGTGTTCATTCTTCGCGGAACCTTATCTTTCTTTCGTTTTGCAGCGTAATTGCAATTGTTTTCATTAGTGCATTGATAAAGAAGTGTTTGTATTGCTTCTGTCCACTACCTGAGTCATACGTGGGCCCTGTTATGTCAGGTTAAAACTGAAAATATACAAACCAGGTCACACACACACACACACTCATTCTCTCTCTCTCTCTCTCTCTCTCTCTCTCTCTCTCTCTCTCTCTCTCTCTCTCTCTCTCTCTCTCTCTCTCTCTCTCTCTCTCACCAATAATCCATGAAATGAATACATATATCGAATTCTGAAGTTGTGAAATATTCTACTGACGGGACGAAAAAATATTCCTTAACGTAGCAACAATAATACTTAAGAAAAGCAATACAAATACTTTAGAATCCATAATAATGTTTCCTTCGCACGATGCAGGAATAAGAATGATTTTGAAATGAATACAAGTCGTAGATTTCGACTTTGATCGTTAATTTTGAATGTGAAAAGTAACGGTTTGAATTGTATATGAGTAAGACAAATGCAATGAGGATGAATAAGATAGAAGAAAATAATAAAAAAAAAAAAAAGAATAATACCGAGATTGTTCACTTCTTATATTATTATGTTAAGATTTTGCTATTGTGATTGTTATAAATTTGTTTTTATTTTCATGTTTAATATTACTTTGGTTTTCGTTTGTTGTAAAAAAAAAACAAATGAGGCGAAGTGTCTACGATGTGTGTGTGTGTGTGTGTGTGTGTGTGTGTGTGTGTGTGTGTGTGTGTGTGTGTGTGTGTGTGTGTGTGTGTGTGTGTGTGTGTGATGGCAGGCAGCACCTGTGGAGGCAGCCACGCCCCACGCCCCCCACGCCCTTACGCCCCCCCCACCCCCCACGCCACGCCCTCGACCATCGGCAATACCCGCGTTCAGAATCGACCAAGCAATGACGTCACACACACACACACACACACACACACACACACACACACACACACACACACACACACACACACACACACACACACACACACACACACACACACACACACACACACACACACACACACACACACACACACACACATACACACACACACCTACAACCCCAAAACTTCCTCTTGCACACACACTCTCTCTCTCTCTCTCTCTCTCTCTCTCTCTCTCTCTCTCTCTCTCTCTCTCTCTCTCTCTCTCTCTCTCTCTCTCTCTCTCTCTCTCTCTCTCTCTCTCTCTCTCTCTCTCTCTCTCTCTCTCTATCTAATCTTTCCCGTAGACCACCAAAATGAAACTATTAGAGAGAGAGAGAGAGAGAGAGAGAGAGAGAGAGAGAGAGAGAGAGAGAGAGAGAGAGAGAGAGAGAGAGAGAGAGAGAGACTGTAGTTGTGGAGTGGTGGTGGTGGGGAGTGTTTTACAGTACTGGTGGGGGGGGGAGGGGGAGGGTGAAGGTGGAAGGCGGGCAAAATGATGATGCATGTGATTATGTGGTATGTGGTGGTGGTGGTGGTGGTGGTGGTGGTGGTGGTGGTGGTGGTGGTGGTGTGTGTGTGTGTGTGTGTGTGTGTGTGTGTGTGTGTGTGTGTGTGTGTGTGTGTGTGTGTGTGTGTGTGGTGTGTGTGTGTGTGTGTGTATGTGTGTGTGTGTGTGTGTGTGGTGTGTGTGTATGTGTGTGTGTGCGTGTGTGTGGTGTTAATAAAGTAGTAGTAACAGTATGACGAAAAGCTGAGGTGTAAATAGAATAGTAGTAGTAGTAGTAGTAGTAGTAGTAGTAGTAGTAGTAGTAGTAGTAGTAGTAGTAGTAGTAATAG